>CM024239.1:54540029-54616251 GCA_013421045.1 Propylea japonica
AATTTTTAAATGGACATATCATGGTGAGAATTTTAGAGTCCATTGTGGAAAAAGAAGGAAACATTTAGAACGAGTATCAATCCTATAATTTCTGCATATCAACAAACCAAAATTTAGTGGTTCAATATATCTACATTTGAGTAAAAGTCAGTGAGAACTTATGGCAATACCTTCGAACTATGTTAGCTTTCCTTCTTTCCCTTTTATTCTCGTATGAATCTACTCACACTATCGTATTCATTTCCATGAGATATATTAGAACTTTAGAAACGAGAGGGGAAATAAATTGAAACGATGATGTTCGTTTAGAAAGTTCTGAGCTGTAACAGTACAATATGTAAGTTACCATGAAAATAAACTATTTGTAATTGTCGTCTTATTTCATTTATAAGTCTTCCAAGAAAAGTTATTCACATCATAGGTCTATTCGTTTAGATCGGTGAAAATTGCTCCTGAGTAACTCAAAGGCTTGAAATACCCGTTGCCACTGGTTGCGCAAATGCACTGGAATAACTCAGGAGCACAAAACTCCTCAAAAAAATACTATACATAACAGGTGTCATGTTTCCTGAGTGTTCTAAAAATAGAAAGGTTCAATGAAAAAGTTCCTACATATCCTTTCCTTTATTTATGTTCAAATATATTTTCCTAAAAATTTGAAGTCGTAAGGTGAAACCATCTGTGACAGCCTCCAGTGTTTTGAATCATATACTTATATGAATTGATTTTTATTGTTTTCCTGCTCCCATTTTTCTTTCTCTGCAATTTTATCAAGCATTTCTTGGGACACGGCCATTGCTTTAAATGGCATTTTCATAGCTATATCTTCAAGAAATTCTTTCACTTCAGCATATTCACATTTGCCTCCAAGCTCAAAAATTATCCTTCCTAAGGAAGAAGGATTAATCATTATCAGAAAAACGAGATATAAATTACAAATGCAAATATTCAGTTCTTAGGTGTTAGCTGATTACCAACCTGCTCTAATGGGTGTAACGTAATGATCTATGCCTCCTTTCCACCACCCATCCTTTGACCTTGTCCTTTTTTGTTACAGGCTGCCAGGGAGCATCAACTCTCCATACAGCAAACATTCTATTACTGTCCATTTTTCTACCTATTGTAAGACGCATCATCTCGAAATGTTGCCATTTTAATCGACCACCTCCCAGAGCCTATAGTAAAATGAAAATCATTCTCCCATTGAATTCTAACACGCTGTATCATACCATCACTCCATACTGCTTATGCTGAAGGGTATTATGTACTTCTTCTGGACCTCTCATATACCGTAGTCTTTTCTGCATCTTTGGGGGCCTGATCATAGCAGGATACTGAGGAACTTTATCGACAAACTTTAATTTGCTTTTCTGGTATTTCGATTTCTGAAAATCAACTCAATTTGAATTATATAACCCATAAAAAACATTTTCGGTTGTCTTACGATCGAAATTCTTTGGTGGTGGTGGAAAGTATTTGAATCCTGCTCTTTGCATTAGAGTAATACATGTTGCTGCAACAAATAAGTAAATAAAAATCACAACAGAACACAACTTTGTTTATTTTCTCTTACTCCTCAGTATACTGCTGGAATTCATCATTAACCTACTGTGAATAAAGGCAAAAATAGCCTTTTTTCCAAAGTTATTATTTGAAATTTGTGAGGTTAGTTTACAGAACCTTGTCAAATGTCAATTTTGGGTGAGGTTAACTGTCATAGAAGAATGAATTCTTCAATAAACGCCTCAATTTTCTGTCATTCAAAATTTCTAGGAGGAAAGAGAAAAATTAGGGAACAGGAAGTTTTTTCATTGGAAAATATTCAGTTTACTAAATTCAATCGAATGCATCTTTCATTGTTCGTATTCATGTTATTCGAATATTTTCGAAGTTATCAATACATCTGCCGGAAAATCAAGGATAATGTGTAGTGATAAGAAATTCGAATCGATTAGGGTTCAATAATGGGAAATATTTTCGTTAGAAGAAATAAAAATATTTCCTTGTATCTGCACGATTCCATTTAATGCCATTTAGTTTTATTGAAATCGAATCATGTTTCATCGATTTTTTTTATTGTATCAAATGCGTTTTTGCTGTGTGTAGCAGAAGATGAACTGGGGTGGCGGTAACAGCAGTAAGTTCGAAGTTTTTACTATATTTTGTGTGGATGGTGGAATAATTCTGTTAATATTAACACTTACAAGCCTTCAGATGTAAGATACACCTATTCATTTCGGCTTTGTTATATTCTTTGGACAAAGGAAAGAATCCTTTGTCTTAGGGTATATTCAACTTAACAGCATGTTTTTCCTCTAACAATTTACTTATAGTTAGTATTATGTTATTTACGCAATTTTTCTTCCTGCTTCAACTTCACCTGCTATTCGATTCGCGTTTGGGTGAGGAAAGGAAAATGTGATAATTACCCTCCCCTTAAACTTTGCTTCAAATGAAAATAAAAAAAATTGTATTCAAAGTTATATGGATCCAATTACCTATTCTTTTGAAAATGACTTAACACAGTGAAATATTTGCAACTCAATTTTTTTCAAATGGAATATTTACCTACCCATAGTTTACTTTTATTTTGTGGACTACTCTTTCGAATATGATATAGGAGGTATATGCATTATAGGTTTTCCTTCTCAGTTTCAGAAACTTATGAGTTTAAAGTTTTGGAAATTTGAATACAGAATGAAAAGAGTAATATTTCAAAATTCTGTATAAGCAAAAAGTTACGCAATATACTAATATACAGGATTTACATAAAAGTATGGAACAACTTAAGGGGATGAATCTACGTATAATTCAAAAAACCATATAAAGTCCATCTAAAGAACCATAATCAAAGGTCCGCAAAAGCTTCGTTACGGATCTACAGGGTGCTGAGATTTATAAAAAAATTGTTTTTTTTTTCATGACTGCTGCACTTTTGAGATATTCAGTCCAAATTTGAAATGCGAGCTATTTTCAACAGTCTCCATTATTGCACGCCCTGAATCTTAACTAGAATCTACAGGTTGTCTCCTTTCACTCTCTCAAACTTTTTTCGGTACGCGGTACTGATCAGCGTGAAATCAATCTTTGATATCTTTTTTGACTCCTCTAACCGTTTTCGAGTAAAAAATGATTGAACGATTCTATGTTATTCGCTAAATAAAAAAATGATAGAAATACTAGATAGGTATATGCTCAAAATTTGCTTTTATTTCGATAGCTTGTCATCCAAACTCAACTTAAGCTTATCAGCGAATGCATACAATCATCAATAATTTTTACCCGTAAACGGTTAGATATACAAAAAAAATTACACGAGTCAAAAAAGGTTAAATTGAACGATGATATTAAAAATGATTTTACGCGTACTGCAAAAAAGTTTGAGAGGAAAAAGAAGTCATGGCTCCGAAAAAGAAAACACCCTGTAGATTCTAGTTGAGATTCAGGACGTGCAATGATGGAGACTGTTAAAAATAGCTCGCATTCCAAATTTGGACTGAATATCTCAAAAACTGCAGGAGTTATGAAGCAAGAACCATTTTTTTTGGAAATTTCGACACCCTGTAGCTCCATAACGAAGCTTTCACGGACCCATATGTTTAAATAAACTTTTTTTCCTAAAATTACAAGTAGATTCACCTCCTCAAGTTGTGGCATACTATTATCTAACACCCTGTATATTTATAGATATTCTTTTGAATTATTGAGAGCTAACAAAATACATGAAACAAAAAAGTTCCTAGCTGAGATATAAGGTCAAAACGGATTACCATACTATTCTGCGTATGATAGAGAGCTCAGGGCAAAATCTCAGTAGAAAAAACCCTTTTCACTGTTTTTACAAAAATGACACCTAAAACTATTCCAATAAATACCTTCGAAATTCAGATATAAAATACTTAATTCAGAAGGGTGTTTTGAACCAGGTCTGGCAATGTATAATGTGTATAATTCATCAATAGAGAAAGAGCTCTATCCAACACTTGACAAACTTACAAGGTATTCCATTTGAAAAAATGAAGTTTCATTCAATATTTGTGAAACTATTTCTGAGCTACCGACCTCACGAAATTTTTCGTCCCTTTAAAGAACCTAACCGAGATATTTCGAGCCGAAACCTACACTTACCTTAATTTCAAGTCTCTATTAGCTTTTTTCGCTTCGAAACTTAGATTTTTTAAGAAATCGATGAACGAAAATAGAATCACTTTTAGGACCACTCCTTCTTCAAAATTTGAAACTTAAGACAGTCAGGCGAAATTGTAGCACGCAGTTCAGCTAAGTGAAAGCGAGCACAAAATGGAGTTGAATGAGAGTTTGGTATATTGCCACCATCTTTCTGAACCAGAGTTTCCTCATCTTTCATCAAACAGATATTTTAGTTCAGAATCACTTCTAATTCAATTGGGCATTTCCAGTATGTTAAAAGATAGGTGTTTTTCATGTGACAGCATTTAGACTAGTGTTAAATATGTATAACTATCCAATCATTAACTATAAGAATATCAAATATTCCATTTTAATTGCAAATTGACAATGTGATTAGTAAAGGTACTCGTAAGTTCGAACGTGCTATGATGACGTACCAGCAAGTTTAATTAGTGAGGATGGCGATTCAAAACAAATGGACCTGTTCAGAGCCGGATTAAACTCTTTTCCTCCCCTAGGCCAAAAACAAATTGCCACCCTCTGAGTAAAGAGAATTTCAAAAATTCAAATTTTTTAAAAAACGCGATTATAGCTGAAGTTGATAAAGACAATTTTCTATCTGGAAATAAACAATCTAATGATTCAGAGGTATATTTCATAATAAAAAACTAGATTTCAGCATCAAATTAATAATGGTTTTCTTCTTGTCTTCTCTTCCGCTAATTGTTGCAACACTACTGCGAAGTCTAATTTTTTTAACAACTCAGCTTCAATGCACAAAACGGACAGAATATTCAAACGCTCATGAGACATGCTAGATCACAAAAAAGATAAAATTCGCTTCAATACTGAAAACGACCTCTCTTCTGAACAGATCGTTGAAAAATGCTTAAAAACATTCTAATTGTAATATTGATATGGGGAAACACTTGTACTGATCTTTTATCACTTCAATGAGGGTACTCATCTCGTGTAGCGTTTTTGGAGGTTGTAATAACTGAGCTAAGTAGGATTTGAAGTGCAAACATTCATCGTGAAGTTTTTCATCTAAATCGCCAGGAAAACTTAAGATGATATTATTAATCGCTACTCCTAATTCTGCAGCACTAATCGATTGCAATTTCCCCAAAAAGGAGAACTTCTCAGCAGAACCCTTGTAGCAATTTTTACGTTCATTCAATTCTCTTACCAGATAGTCAAATTATAACAACATGAGCTCCTACTCTAAAGTTATCCTCCCACTCAAAAAAGTACGTCCCTGTCTAGTTTCATCAGCAGAAAGAGTTCTTGTTGTGGCTCTTATTCTTCCTTCACTTCGATCGATTTTTCTCAAATCCAGAAATTAACTTCGCTCTGTCAGCAAATCGATCAAATTGATCTCCTACGATATAATCAACCAATGACTAATAATACAAAAGTACTTCATCTATACCAAGGTCAACTTTCTGTATTGCTTCGCTCACTTTATCAAATATTTCCAAAATTGGACTCTATACAGCGAACATTATTGTGGTTTCAAGAGATGTTATCTTGATTTTCAATCCTTTTGCTTCTCTCCCACTCTTAGCTATGTTCCGCTCAACAATTTTACTCAAAGCTGCGACAACTTCTTTCCAATTTTGGTTCATTCATGCTTTTGCAAGCTTCATCTCCCGCCGACCAGCGAGTTGTAGTTTTCGAAGATGGCTATTTCTACATTTTCGTAGAAGAGTTGAAGAAATTTTTTTATTCACCGAAAATTTGCCGCCCTAGGCCATGGCCTATGTTGGCCTAGGCGTTAATAGGGCACTGGGTCGTGGCATCGTTGTTAACTTTGTTTCAACATTTAACCAATGGAATGAATGATGACGTGTACGTCACACTCAGCCGCCATTTTCTGATCGTTTTAATTCGCTAGCTTATTTCGATGATTTCAATAATTTTTTTTAGAAAACCTGACAACGAAAAAATATTGGATGATGCTTGATTTTCCGAGTGTCATTTTTTTGAAAAGATTTTTTTTTCTGGAAATCACTGAAAATGCCCATTGGTGAAAATGTTACAAGGCGTCTTGTAATTGTAGACTCAATTTACCGTCAATTTTCAGTTAGTAAGACATGGAGCTAGAATACCTGAATCATTCTATCCACCGATCCATATGCGAACATTCTTGGCCTTACGTTTGGGCGATTTAACAGATGTAAGTGGATCCTGTAAATTATCATATACAGGGTGTTTCAGAATAATGTCTTCAAACGACGAAGAGTGATTAACCAGCTTATTTTGAGAAGAAAAGTTCATATAATCATGGGTCTGAAACGGCTTCGTTACCGAGATAAGGAATGTCGAAGATCAAGAAAAAAATTGTTTTTGATAGCTACAAATCTCAAAATTGAATATTGCTATAGAATTGAAATTCAATATACGATAAATCCTCACAAAATGCTATGTAAAAACCCAGAGAGAAAATTTCATGATTGTGCTGTTATTTAATGTACAAATAGTTACTTCGTTGAGAAAAAGGGAGAAATCCACTAGGACGCCCCCTAATTTACGCACTTGTCTCGAAATTCTAACTTTCCTCAATTTTTACAGTGCTTTTTGAATGGGTGTAGAGTTTACCAAATTTCAATTCGATATTTATAGCAATTAAGATTCAGCTTTGAAGTTGAAAAAAAATTCTTGAACATCGACATCCCGTATCTCCGTAACGGGGACGTACGAAGTTGTTCTGAAACATCCTTTATGATTATTAAAAATAATAGCATTGTTTAAGGAGAACTATGATAATAGTATATCTTGATATTCATTGTGTTTCAGCATGGTGTTGCACAAATGTACGATGCTGGAAAGTGGCTCAGGAAAAAGTATTCATCATTTTTATCGGAAAAAATATGATCCTTCACAAATTTACGCTCAAGCTCTCGATTATGATAGATGCAATCATGACTGGAGAGGCAACATTGGCAGGTATGTGTTAAAGTTTTAAAAGAATTGCCATTTTCAGAAACGCCCTGTAATTCCGGAACCAATTCAGATCAGGGATCTGTTTGCTGGCAATTGATTATTTTGAAAACAGAGATCGGGAGTCCTTGAACATTTTTCTCCAACCCTCATTGGTCTCGAGATGCTCTCAGTGATCATCGAATTTGGGACACCGAAGTATGACTCGTGTCTAGAGACACCAATTCTACTTTTGCTTCCGGGTTTCCGCATGCGCAGTGCACAGTTAGGTGGAATATTTGAATATTATTTCTTTCGTTACTACCGGGGTTTTTGTAGTGTTCCTTAAATTTTTTATTGAAAATGGTTGCGGCATGTGTAATATGCAAAACCACATTCAGCAAAAAAAGCAATTCAAGAGCGCACGTTAGGAAATTCCATCCTGGTAAGTACTAAATATAAGGTTTATGTTATGTTACAATTTTGATTTTCAATTCATCAATCAAATGTTCACTTTTTATTGTTCCTACTCTTTAAAAATACATTTTCTACAAACGTCAAAAATGACAAGGTTCGCGCATTGGCAAGAATATGCGAAGTGACCCTTTTTTCATTTCCCTTTGTTACTATGACACCGTGCGCGAAGTAGTGTGCGAAATACTTACTTCGCACACTGCATGTAAACTATATGGGATTTTTATATTTTAACTTGGTAAATTTCTTGAAATCCACGTTTTCTTTAACATTGAGTGTTGCTTTCAACATAGAATATATTGCCCATAGTTATAATACCTAATTACTTGATTTGGAAAAACAGTTCAAACCAGTTCAATATTTTTTTTCATATTAAGCTAAGCGTTTTGTAGAAAAATTTTGTTTGCATCTGAAAAACCAAGATAGGGACATAAAACCATTTCCCGTCAAAAAACCATAATCTTGAAGGAAACACAAAAAAAAATCAAGTTGTTACCGGCATAGTAATTTTTTTAAAATCCGGTATACAAATTCTTATGTAAACGAATTTTAAACAGGGAAAACGATATTGGCCTAGTGTTTTTTTTCTAAAAACGTTTATGTTTTCACTGAGTGGCACCATTGTATCAATTTAACGTTATAAACAAAGCAAATATATTTTCCTTACGCATAAATTTGCTGAATTATAGTGGAATATATCACTGGCTAATTGATTTCTACAATTAAGTAGAACTCGATTCACTTTCTATTATGAGGATTTATGCCATTTAGCACACGAATCTTAATTTTTTAAAACTACAGAAATTCAGCGGTTAATTTGCCTGCCAACTCACTGCAACTGCGGCGGACGCGGATGCCCGGAAGCCAGAGTAGAATTGGTGTCTCTAGACACGAGTCCCAAGTATGTAGCAATTTAACGTTGCGTCGACGTATATCAAGAAGTCGTGCAACCAAACTAAGTGACTTCGCCGACCTCAAAACAACGTTCTCACAACCATGATATGCACCAGTTTGGTCAATCCTTTTAGGGTTTTTACAACGTCTGAATGTACAGGGTGCCCCCTGGTACACAAATATCAGTCCTTCAGCTTGTTCGCAAGAGAAAACATTTGGTTTTTAATCGAACGTGCTATATTCGCTTGAAGAACTAAATTTGTTATTCATATATAGAGTGTCTTCTTTTAAAATGGACAAATTTCGAGTGGGGATTAAAACAAGTAATTTGCTACAAAAAATGTCGAAATGTCGACAGTTATTCTTTAATTTAAAATTTCTTGATTTCACGATAAATTTCAAGTTTTTCTCTAGAAAGATCATTATCCGGGTTTTCACGTAGTGTCATCAAATTGATCACATATTCGGAAAGAGCAATAAATTTGCTACAAGATGAGAAGGTCTATGTTCAGAAAACACTCCAATTGCAGTCGTGGTAAGGAGAAGAATATCACGATTCTAAATCTAAACTCTACAAAGTTCATAGCGTTTCGGACGCCTTTTTGCACAATACAATTTTATTCTGTTGATGAGATCCTCCTAAGTCTGAATGCGAAACAGATATACTTTCTCTTTCAAAGTATTCTAAACATAATAATCCCAAGGCGTTAGGTCTGGGCTCTTCGGTGGCCATCTGACCGTATCTTCCAAACCATTGCAATATGCCAACCTCATGTTAACTACTGTTGGAAATGAGAAACAATAGTCGCATGAAAGTTCTTTCTATGCCATTCATGGTGTTCTTAAATTAATCATACCTGATTTCCTGAAATTGGCCACATCATTGCCTAATATCCTATGGCCCCCACTCTCCTGAATAATTTGGTACCAACCACAAAATGTAAGTCTGGTCTTACATAACTGATGAATTGATGATTCCATGAAATTAAACTAAGATTCAATCACGAAGAGCTTCAAAATAGATGAAATTCAGGTTCGGACTTTTCGAACTTTTTCGTTGTTATCATGTTAGCCATGATATTATAGCGAAGAATGAGTAGCTAGCACAAAAGTTGATATGTCATTCGAAAGTATACTAAAGTAGGTATTTTTTTACATAATTATGCATATTTCATAGAAAAACAATTCAAAAAATAGGACTGATTTTGTCAACTTTAGAATCGTGATAAGAGTGTTTTCTGCACACAGACTCTCTCATCATGTAGCAAATTTATTGCCCTTACCAAATACATATGTAGTCAAATTTGATGAGACAGCAAATAAAACTGAATAATGATCTTTTTAGAGGAAAAACTTGACATTTTTCGTGAAAACAAGAAGTGTTGAATTGAAGAATAACCGTCAACATTTCGACCATGGGTTATATGACATTTTTTTGCAAATCATTTGTATAATCACCTCTCGAAGTTTGTCCACTTTGAAAGTAGACACCCGTATAATTCGTAATTCTCCCATTCAATTCATTCATTTTATAGTACAAAGCAAAAGAAAAACAATTGAAATTCCAAAAACATATTCATAATTGCGGCAGACTCACTTGAAACGTATTACAATAATTACAAATTGGCCATTTATATTTGAGTGCCTTTGTTCTATGACATTTATACAGGGTCTGTATAAATGATTATAACAGCGCAGTTGGCGTTGGAATATTATAAATATTTATATCCTGATGTAAACTTCAATTTAAACAAACGATACTGTGAGTTTAGGCTGGTAATTTCAAAAGTAATTGAATAATGTGACTGGACTTATGAATTTGTAGAGAATTTCTAAGAAAAGATAAGATAAAAATTTCCAGAGCAACCTAGGATGTTACAATTATTTATAAAGACCCTGTAATATTGACATTAACGGTTAACCTCATAGATTTCTACTGTGAATAATATCATACAAGTCAGAGACTCTTTCATCCGTATCCTTTCATAAGAATTCTAGTTCAATTTTCATATTGCAGGCCTATATCCACCCATTTCTGATGAGATCTGGGATCCAAATCTACTTTGGCAGCCCACTCCCATCCATATAACACCCATGCCACAAGATATAGTCGTCAATATGAACGCCTGTGACAAAATAAATAATGAATCTGCTATCATAAGGCAGACCGAAGTCTACCAACAAATCATGACAAAATACGCTGGACTTTTCAATACATCAATGAAAAATCAGGAGAGCAAATAGATTTCGCCGGTATTTACCCATTATTCGATACTTTATTCAGTGAGCTTAAACTGAATCTACCATTACCCGAATGGGCTCAGAAGATTTGGTCTCAATTTGTGCCTTTGGTGGTACAATACACCAAGATGGATTCCTTAACCATGACAGAACGAAGGATACAAGTTGGTCCTATGTTGACCAGGATTGTCGACCAATTGATAGGGCTATAAGTGGAAGAGATTTTGGAACGACCAAGACGATATTCGGAAATACATGGCCTATTTTGCTACAGAATGGATTCTGTATGATCTAACGTACGCATTAGGCCTTCCACCCATTGATATACCCGATTTTGGTGCCATCTACTTGCTGGAATTGAGGAGGAAACCAGATGGGGAATATTTCGTCAATATTTTGTATCGTCATTCTGCCAAGAAAGGAACCAAGGCTGTGCGGTTGCTATCCAAGGTGAAAAAACCAATTTGAGTTATGAAAAATTTGTCAAGATTTTGAAACCTTTCATGGTTGATAGTCAGGAATGGGTTGATCTGTGCGAAACTTTCACAGGTAGACAAGTTTTGTAGATCCGATGTTCCTATGACTAGGTGATTTATTGTTTTAATAAAGTTATTTTAGAGGCCTTTATGTATTATTTGTTCGAACTTTTAATTAATGTATGTGAGCATCATTGAAATTCGGCGTCATCGTACGAATTTTCCTATACCTAAAATATCTATCTAATCAGGTGCTGTACCGGATGTACCGTGAATACCAGGGTTATCTATAAGGAAAATTACCAATAATTTTTTCGGGGTACAACTCATCGAAATTAACCACATTCATACTATACAGATTGGTTTGAAATATACAATACATTCTTCGGAGTTGAGACCGTTACCCTTAAATTTTCAAGTTGTAACATTAGATACAATACAATCGCAATTGTGGACATCTATCAGTATCGAACTAATCATTGTGTGAACGTTTTCAGATTGAATTACAACTTTACAATGAGTCCCAAGATGCTAGTATTGCAAATAGCAGCAAAAACTCGTTCAGAACACATCGATGAAATTTTGTTTTTGATAACCAACCCCAAAAAACTACCCCAGGAAATTTTTTAAATGACCCTCATATTCAATAATAATAATTTTTTTCAGACGATTCCCCAGTAGAAATGAAATATGTTCAAATGTTTTACATAATTTCAGCTTTTAAGAATAATAACTAGAAATTGTATCATATTATCCACCCTGATCATTTAAACACCATCTTCAATTTAATTATTTCAATTATTAATTTGTGTAATGTTTTCAGGTGTCTTTTGTGTTGATGTTTCGTTAATTGTCTATATTGAATATACTCCGTTTACGAAAGGTTGAGCCGTCGGTTGGCCATGGAAATTTGGCATATTCCACTGTGTATATTAAAATTTCAGGTTATGTTCTTTATTTTCTTGTCAGATTGATACGCAATGTTGTCAATAGTGCATATAGAGTTCTCTGATAAATCGCAAACTCGTCGGACGAGGCCGACTACATTCGGCAACGTTGACTTTATTTTACTTCATGACAGTAAATACTGCCAACTTCAGATAAATAAAGAAACGCCTACTTTGTGCTCAACCTTTCGTGAACGGACTATAGCTTGGGACACGCATATATTAAAACGGTTCGCAAAATGGCGAATGCGCCACAATTTATAGCCACTATTAAGTGTTGAATTTTCGTGAAATAATGAAAAATTGTTCCAATATATATTATCGTTCACATGGATATCATTCGAAGGGAAAAAATATAAAAGATGCAATTTAAAAAAAAATATCTGGTGATAGTTTTTGTATATAGGGGAGGTAATCAGAAACAAAATTTTAACGACAAATTCTGGTGAAGTTTTTTCAAATTCTGAAATTTAAAATACTTTATTTTTCGATTTCAGAATGAAAAGTAGGTTTAACGTAAACGAAATCGATCAATAATCATCCATTATTGTTCGATTTCTAATATTTTGATGTGCAATTATCATGGACAACCAGCAGAGACAAGCAGAAACTTTTTATTATGTCAGATGTATCTCTTATGCCAAATAAAGTTAAATGTAAAAAAAATATTGGATTTTAGCTCGGGGTTATGTTGTCTTTTTTCCGTGTATAATTCACTTTTTTCTTCTGTGACAGGAAAAAAGACGATATTTTTATTTCAATCAAGAATTCATACCCAATTCATAATGTTTTCGAAAGAAACATCTTGTAATAAAACTCGTTTATTATTCTAGCGATTAGTGAACTTGTACAAATAGCTATTTGATTGAACTTCCAATCTTGTCGAGATAGATGAGATACATTATGATGAACACTTTCAAATTGAGATTCAATTGGAGTATCAAAAGACTTATTGCCTTTTTACTTAACCTCTCGGTTTCCATATATTATTTATCCTTGTTGCCTCAGTCCTTGCACTATAAGGTTTGTTCCAACTCAAGAATTGACCGTACAATGATCGTCAGGATTCTGCGCAATAGATAAAAAATGTTCCAACTGAAAATGTATCGTTTGAGAACGGTTTCGTTTTTGTTCCATCCTGCTTCGGGACCGTGAGTGGAACGGTTTTGTGATCGTCATTTCGATCCCTGGTCTGGAGCAAGTACTGTTTGGGACGGTTCTTGTACGGTCAAAGTTTAGACGTGCGCATAAGATCGATTACTAACAGTTTCGTGACCGTCAAATTACCGTACAAAAGTCAGCTGTTGGAACAAACCTATAGTGTGACACGTGAGTATGAACAAGAGCGCAAAATCATCCTGTTCACATCTGGGCTTTCTTCATTATCATCAAACCTATGGCTATTTCTCCCAGACCACAATCTAAGCAAACATTACGTTCAATTGTGGTGGACCCCAGCATTCTCAAGGAAACCCTATACGATCGAGAGTCTCGCTATCAACGATTTTCTGATTTATGGAGCATTTGTTTGTAAGATTGGTGTTAAAGCTTGATAAACACAGTGTGTTTTCAAATATTTTCTATTAATTCTTGATTTTGTTTCTGTTTGTGATAATGTGTTTCATGAATCACACCACTTAATACTATATTCTCATAATTTCGATAAAAATGTTAAAATGTGATATAAAAAAAGAAAAATATGCTTGATAGTTTAGTATTAGCATTTACACCGGGATTTTTTTTAGAGTGTGTGCAGTGTGAATTGCCTCAAGAAATCTTACTCGCGCCAAGCATGTGCCTTGCCGTTGCCGATTCGTTTCCTGGCACGTCCAATAAGAATCAACCTATACTTCTACTCAATCTACTCTGAGGAAAAATCCAATTTCAGAATCGTGACTAATGGCAGTCATATTGAGCTCATCGAATAATACACTCATTGCATCGCAATCCGAGCAGCCTTCACACACCAATCGTCCCAATCAAGGATATAGCCGAATCGATCCATCAGCGGCGCTTCGGGCTTACTGGTGTCGAAACCTATAAACTAATTTTCGGACAAATTGATGTGGATTTAGCAGTTGATTGCTCGGCCAAAAGACACGCCCTGAGGGATCTAAAACACTCAATTAGGAGGCCGTTACATGTCCCGCAACACCCGTTCCGGGAAAATTGAAAGCGAAGACCCTCGATCGCCATTGCGACGTGTGAGAATTGAGTTTTCGGCTACGGATATTAGTTCGGTAACCCCTTAGGTGCAAAGAGAACTGAGGGATTTCGATTCGAGATGGATTGTTGGTCGACGGGTTGTTGATTGAAAACCGTTCGAAACTGATTTCGATAAGATAGGGTTTCCTTGAGAAATGCTGGAGTCCATCACAATTGAACGTACTGTTTGCTTAGACTGTGGTCTGGGAGAAATAGCATTGCGAAAGCCCAGATGTAAATTGGGAAGCTCTTGTCCATATTGAAAGAACCATAATCCAAATGTAAAGGTCTAGAGAGTTTCTATTCTTTCGTGAATTTTACTCTTTCACTTAAACTTTCCGAGAACATTGATCTATGTCCATGACCATAAAGTCATTAATTTCAATCATATATACAACACCAGGAATGCTAACAGTCTCATCATACCTCACCACAAGCTTAAAACCACGCAGCTTAGCGTAAACTACCTGGCAATAAAGATTTACAACATATTACCCGATGAATACAAAATCTTAAAGACGAAGAGACTCAGGTAGTTTCTGAAGGAAAAGGTGATGCAGAGAGTATACTACGAACTGGAAGAATACTTTACAAACCCCATATATTGAATAGTTTGTCATATATGTGAAAATGTCCATTGTCTTAAACAATGAATATTCATTTGACTGTATATTTTATTCTAGTAATATTAACTACTCAATCTTAATGTACATATGTACTTTAAAAATCTAATTTTTGTTATGCAACTTTCTGAAGACACCCCATGTAATTTTTGATGGGTTAAATTCTTAGACTATATCCTTAGTCTAAGGTTGAATTATTGTATGCTCTTTGTAGACATTACAAAAAACAAATAAACAAATGGGGAAGACCCTCAATAGCCATTGCGACGTGTGAGAATTGAGTTTTTGGCTACGGATATCAGTTCGGTAACCCCTTAGCTGCAAAGAGAGCTGAGGGAATTCGATTCGATGGATTATTGGTCGCAGGTTGTTGATTTAAAACCGTTTGAAACTGATTTCGATAAAATAGGGTTTCCTTGAGAAATGCAATTGAACGTACTGTTTGCTTAGATTGTGGTCTGGGAGAAATAGCCTTGGCCCTTGAGTTTGAAAAGAAAGAAGAAAGCCCATGGCTAGTATTATGGACAAGATTTCTTTCGATGCGAATACAAAACTTCATTGTGCGAGCCCCTGTGTTAACTTCAAAAATGTACACAGCGCAATAAAGTTCGGAGAATAAACATATGTGAATTGGGATGCTCTAACGCTCTTGTCTATATTGGAAAATGATAATTCAAGATCGAACGTCCTGAAAACTATTCCTGAATTATTTTTTTTACTCAAATGATAAACCGAATAATGGACGTGCAGGATATCAGCTCGGTAACCCCTTATGCTCAGGGATTTAGATTCGAGATGTATTGTTGGTCCACGCATTGTTGATTGAAAAACGTTTGAGACTGATTTCGATCAGATAGGGTTTCCTTTAGAAACGCGGGAGTCCTCCACATTGAACGTTCTGTTTGCTTAGATTGTCGTCTGAGAGAAATAGAATTGCATTTTGAAGAATGAGTAAAGCCCAGATGTGAATTTATTTATTTATTTACATTGGAATACCAACGGGCATTCGCCCGAAAGAAGTATCCACGCATATAAAATTGGGAATTGGGAAGCTCTGGCACTCTTATCCATATTGGAAAAACCATAATCCAAATTTGAAGGTCTAGAGAGATTCTTTTCTTTCTTGAATTAAACTTTTTCAATAAATCTTTCCAAGAACAATTTTTATGATTGTAATATCTGTTACTTTTTATGGCACATTTTTACAACAGTATCCAATACAGGGGTACTAGGAAAGAGTACTTGGAAATAATTTAGCCAAACTCTAGTTTGGCTAGATTTATTTTTATTTATTTATTTTTTTTAAATAAAAACAATCTAGCCGAACTCTGGGTTGAAACATGAAAAAGATATCAGCTTATTATACTATGTTAACAAGGGTAAAGTGATGGACTATTTGGAGATTCTTTCAACCAAAAAATCTTTAGAGAATAAGGAAAATTTAACGAATTCCCAAGTACTCTTTCCTAGTAACCCTGTATTGGATATTGTTGTGAAAATGTGCCATAAAAAGTAACAGATATTGCAATTATAAAAATTGAACCTATGTGATTTTAAGTTTAGTTACTTTTTGTACTCCTCTGAGGGTAGTTGTAGTACCTAAACAAGTGTCAGATTTCTGAATAAAGTGTGAAATATAAACTGAGCGTACTTTAAATTTAAATGTTATAATGTTTCACCTAGAACCAACCGCAAATTCAATTCTTCTTATTACTGAAATTTTAATATACACAGTGGAATATGCCAAATTTTCATGGCCAACCAACGGCTTAAACTTTCGTGAACGGACTATCTTGGCTGCATCAACAAATGCGTAAGGGCATCTCTATGTTCATTCCTCACTCTGGGTTCCTCGCGCTGTCGCATCCCTTGCCATATAAGTTTGGTGAGACTTCTGGCAGTATATTAGTATATGTTATCTATGCATGAACTGTGCCTGTCAATCTAAGATGTAGCGATTCAATTTCCTTCTGTAAGCAACGATTTATGGCTGGTCAACGAGACAAATCAATATTTCGAAGTTCACATTCCTAATCGCATAGATAGACAAATACGCAAAAATATCTCAAGTTCATCACTGAAACCACGAAAAATCACATTTCCTTCCGCGTTGATTAACACGGAGTACCTAATTCGATTAGTTGAACCTTCTCATACAGGAGGATGTAACCAGCAAGCCTCACCTGGGACAAGAGCATGGGTGGAACAAGACACGTTAATGCATCTAAACCGCAAGGGACAGAATTCGGTTTATATGTCTATCAAGGAGCTGATGTGATGAGAACATAGGTTTAAAAATGATGATGGGGTGGAGCGATTTGATCGAAGACGACATCCGAAATTGTTGAATCTAAAATGACTAGCTCTATGACTTCAGTCCTTTTACCAATTCGTATTTTGCTAGCTGATAGAAATGTGGAATTTTACAGGGTGTCTGTAACAAAGGCGAGGGACTTAGGGAGATGACTCGATGAAAAAAAGCAGGGGTAGTTCATATACATTTTTTTCGTTATTGACTTCCCTTCCAAAGTCCTAAGAAAACACTGAGTCATAAAACTATACATACTCGTACATAATATCATTCCTTAAGTAAATTTTACTCACACAATTTTTTTATCCCATAACTTTATTATTAGGGGTTGAAAAAACAACCCCTTATGATTTTCGTTCAAAGATTGTTTTCGTGGAATAGATTTGCAAAAATTCTCTTATAATTTCCCATTCAAGTCTAGAGAAAGAAGTCTCTTGCAAAATTTCGATAAGGTCAATTCTTATGTCGGAAAAAAAAACTTACAAGTAGTTATGATAACTGTTCATTCCATTTCATCGTATGTTCCATAAAATGAATATTCTTAGATACTGCTTATGCTCAGAATTGGTTTTTACAGAAAAAAAGATTTTCTATGATTTTTTTCTACAATTTTCAGTTTCATAAGAGTTCGATCAGTTTTAAAAATGGTAGTTTAATCGAATTATTTGCATTTGGCAGATATGCACTTTTGCTTTTATCTCCTATCATAGACATACAATATCTTAGAATTTTCATTCTATCGAACACTTATACAGGGTACGGCAAAACAAACAGTGCATTTTGATGGGGTATTAAAAAAAATTGGCACAACCTTAGAAAAAGTGGTTTATTATGTTTGAGTCAGTACTTGATCCCATTTTTCCATATAAGTTTCAAAGAATACATCATCAAGATGATGTCCTGAAGAAGCGATATACTGATATAGGCGATTTGTGAAGTTTTCAACTGCGTTCTGGCACATATCGATCGATATGGCGGCGATTTTTCCTCTAATAAGGATCTTAAGTTCATCCAGATTGTGAGGACCTCTTCCTTGAGGTAGCCCCATATAGTACGGTGTAATTAGACCTAAACCTCAACATCCAAAGTAAAAGGTTTTCCTCCAACACCAAATTGCTCTACATAGTCCCCTTATTCTATGCTAAAAGTTACACCATTTTGAGCGTCGGGTTTGGGGGGTGAGGTGGGTGGGAATTTGAAAAATCACTAGTTTTTTTTTAGTTTTTCGTAAATATTTCAAAAACTAAGCGGTTTATCCTAAACATTGCTATATACAAAAATGTTCTACGTTAAATTTTAAATAAGAATGGTCCTTTCATAATCACTCTAAATTGTTCGGTTCAAGAGTTACAACGGTGTAAATGTTAACTTTTTCGTAATTTTGATAATTTTTTTAAAAAATAAGCTTCGTAAAAGAATGTTGCTATTTCAGTGGCCGGTGGTATGTTAGTGATAAGCCCTTGAAGGAACAACAACTCACCACCTTATCAAGGGGCACTCTTTTTCAAGCTTGCAAAGATGAATGCGTTCGTAATTGTGAATGCAGAAGGAGTGGTCTAAACTGCACTAGCATATGCAGCAATTGCTCAGGCCAAGCATGTGATAACATGGACAATAATAACATCTTAGACGACGAGGAGGAGGATAATGTGCTGGAGGATGAGTGAAGTTAATAAAGACATTGAACATTCCAAATTTGAAAGATATTTATGCTCAAGAAGTGAATTTATGTTGCAATGTTTCGTAGAAAGTTCAGGGTGGGTTTCTCCGTACCACAGCTTTATATGGCCTAGGCCTGTGGAAGCCTCTTTTCCCTTAAAAAAGAGTGTCCCTTGATAAGGTGGTGAGGTTGTCGTTCCTTCAAGGGCTTATCACTAACATACCACTGGCCACTGAAATAGCAACATTCTTTACGAAGCTTATTTTTTAAAAAATTATCAAAATAGGAAAAAGTTAACATTTACACCGTCTATAACTCTGAACCGTACAATTTAGAGTGATTATGAAAAGGACCATTCTTATTTGAAATTTTACGTAGAACATTTTTGTAAACAACAATGTTTAGGATAAACCGCTTAGTTTTTGAAATATTTACGAAAAACTAAAAAAACTAGTGATTTTTCAAATTCCCACCACCCTCACCCCCAAACCCGACGCTCAAAATGGTGTAACTTTTTACCAAACAATAAGAGGGTTATATAGAACAATTTGGAATTGGAATAAAACTTTTACTTTGGATGTCAAGGTTAGGCCTTTTTTAGGTTAATAACACCGTACTAATAGGAAAATCGCAAATACTCAGATCCGGTGATCTTGCCAGTCATCCCAGGTCGCCCCTCAGATGATCGAGGTGCGCATATGAAACATTTGCGATAATTCCATGAGGCTACCTCAAGGAAAAGGTTTTAAGTATCGTCCCCACAATTTGAAAGAACTTAAGATCCTTTTTAGAGAGGAAATCTTCGCCATTCGATACGTGTCAGAACGCAGTAGGAAACTTCAGAAATCGCCTACATCAGTTCATCGCTTCTGAAGGACATAATCTTGATGATGTGATCTTTAAAACTTAAATGAAAAAATGGGGTGAGGTATTGACTCAAACAGGATAAACCACCTTTTCGTAGGTTGTGCCAATTTTTTTTAATGGCCCATCAAAACTACACTGTTTGTATTGCCGCACCCTGTACGATGAAATGAACAGTGAACTGCTTCTCGGTTTTATTTTTTCCGAGAAAAGTATCGACTGTATCGAAATTTTGCAACAGACTTTTTTCTCCAGAATTGAATGGAAAACCATGAGAGTATTTTATTTTTTGAAAATCTATTCCACGAAAACAGTTTTTGAACAAAAATCATAATAAATTATGAGATCTAAAAAAATTGTGCGAGTAACAGCTTCTTAATGGATCAAAATTATTATGTATATCTTTATGACCCAGTGTTTTTTAGGACTTCTAAAAAAAATAAAACTGTCAACTAGTCATCGCCTTCCAAAGGCTGTATCTTGGAAGGGAGGTCGATTTCGAAAAAAATTTATAGAAATTACCCCTGCTTATTTTCATGAAGGAATCATCTCCCTAGGTCCCCCGCATTTATTTACAGACACCCTATATAATTCTGTATACTTACAAAATACAATCGATTGAGTTGAATTTACTTGTGGGGATTCGATCTTCTCCGATGTCCTAACCGTTAAAAAATTTTTTATTCATTCATTGGTAACATAAGACTATAGATCGTCTATATGCATACATGACCCAATGCAAACAACCAAAAAGTCCAAACATTCCGAACCCAAATTTGCTCTTTTTTGAAGCTCTTCTATTGAATCTTTATGAAAATTTCACGAAAAAAAAGTGAGCATAATTGACCCCTATAAAAAAATGGCGCCCGCACCCCAACATATTTGACTTGACAGGTAGTGATGCGTTCAGCAGAAAGAGCATAAAGTATCGGTAATTGTTCCGTAACATTTGCTGAATGTTCCTGTTGTATATACAAGTTAGATAATGCAAACAATTCAAACAAAAATAGTGTTTGCAAACAATGATTCTTGATATTAGTACCTACGGTCTCTGTTAAACAAACATGTCTCGGTAGTACACAGAGGCACATTTGACACTTGTACCATTGTTTAAGGAATTAAACAATGCTTGTACTGTTAACAGTGCTTCGAGGAAAGGAAGTACCTTCAGGTGCACTATTTATGCCTTCTCATGGAGACTGCCTCGTCGGGGTCAAGGGCGTAGCCAGGAATTAATTTCGGGGGGGGGTTTCGACATTTTGGCAATTGACTTTGTAGTGCCGGGAATTGTGAGGGTCGCTTTCTGTAGCAAGTATTTGTTGTTTCCTACTTCGGAAACAATATTCAACATAGATAGATATTCCTGGTTAGGTAGGTAAACCTATTTTTCGAATATGCTTCAAAATTTAATTTTCATTCACTCAAACAAAAACTTAAAAAACAATATTTATTTCCCAAACAATACTTACAGGATGAATTAATATGAAATTAGTGTGGATGTGTGCTTACATTGAAACTAAATAGAATTTTTTAATGTTTTGCTCCAAAATAGTGACAACAACATATGAATAGGTATTAAAAATGAAACAGTGAGAAAACACAAACAATATTTTTTATGGTGAATTCATTCAGTTAAAGTCTATCCTCTGTTTTTTTTAACGAATTGGTCAACCACTTCATTTTCACCAAATTTTCACACTATAATGAATATTCATAAGCGCCAACCCATTCAATCTAGTTTCGCTAGAAGAATTTCGCAGGTAATTTTCAAGTCTCCTCAAGCTGGAAAAACTTCTTTCTGGAGTAGCAGTAGATACTGGAATCGTATAGTTAAATTTTGTAGTAGGATGTAGATGTTCGGATACATATTCGGATTGCACTCATAAAAGCATTCTAATGCCGATTTTGAAATGGAGTTCATTGAAATTTTCCATATTTCAAATTCTGCTTTAATTACGTTTTTATTTTTTTCTGGGAGTAGTAAAGAATACATCGATAATGCGTCTTCTAATTCATATTCTCTGTTAGAATTCTGGGGTAGCAGACCAGATAAGGCTGATATTAATTTTCGGTGTTTAGAAAATCTATCCGTTAATTGTTGGATAGTATGTTCTAGAAATGGAATGAAACTTTAATATCATCCATATTGCTGATATGAATTGATAATTTTAACTAGATTTTCGGAGATAAGTTGGTTTAAGTGCATAATGAAAGATTATTTTTGCAACAAAATTTAACTCTGAAACATTTCGGGGGGGGGTTTGAACCCCCAAAACCCCCCCCTGGCTACGCCCTTGGTCGGGGTATATGACTTCAGTGGCTGGAATCAGTATAAGGAATTATAGTCAGAAAACATTCTTTCTCCCAGTTTTGTCAGTTTGGTTAAAAAACCTAACCAGGTCAGTATGGAACCGACGTTATAAGATGTTGGAGTTCTAATGTCCATGTACTACCACCAACTGTATTTTTCAGTTGAACTCGGTTCAGGCAAGCGTTTCTGTCTTATTGTGGTACTGTTAACAATGATACGAGAGGGGGAAGCTTTACAAGATGCTCTATTTTGGTGCTTTTTCTTGGTGACGGCCGCGAAGGGGCATATGCAAAAAGAAATTATTCTTCTTCAAAAACCAAAAATATTCAATCTACCGTTGAAAAGAGTGAACACGTCAGTATGAATTTGCGCTTACCTATGGTGATATCAATCTCATAAGGTGTCGAGAGCAATATTATCCAGATACTTGACTACTTTTTTAGTACCACGAAGAACGGAGCTTCACCAGGTGCCCAACTTTCTTGGTATAGCATTTCCAAACCGGTGATGCTCGTATTCCTTCTCCACTGATGAGAAGCGAGATCTGTTACTTCTTGTCGGTATTAATTGAGATTCAGAGTCAAATTTTCATGATAACTACTAGGAACATCGAGCTAAATGAATGCTCCTGTGGTGAAAAATAATAATCTATTATCATTGATCGAAATTTACAAGATTATCTGGAAATTCTTTCCTCGGATATATTGCATTAACAAATAACGGAAACATCGTCCTTTCAGAGAAAAAATAGTTTTATCAACATATGGGCACAGTTCTTATTGACGCAAAAATTTCAGATCTAGTGTTCGTCTACAATAACTCTTTAGCTCAGTGCCTTGCAGGTATTGATAAAGGAAGGCAAGAAGGGGCCAGCATTTCTTAGTGGTAGTCATAATGAATTAAGCTGTATAATTTTGTTCAGCATATACCTAGGCCATATTTAGAGGGTGCCTGGGCCCAGAAGTACCTAGAGGCACATATAGTTGAACACTGTGTAGAAAATAAAAGGTCATGGAGTCCATGAGATTGCGATGAAAGAGTAAAAGGTTCATTTACTTCTTTCCTTCTTAATAAGAACAACATGCAGGTCGCATGATGTTGATTGTCATTTAGAGGCGCGAAATTGCAACACCTTTCACTTTCTCATTCTCAGCCTCAAATCTTCCAAACCTACCAGTAATTTACAACTTTGAACAGGCGAAAAACTCTAAGACGATGTTCGGCGTTAGATAGGGGCCGTCAAAACCCGTGAATCCGTTATTTACAGCGACCTCGTTAGCGCGTTCCGTCCCTCCAAATACAAACACCCGTATCAGACGCGTCGAATTTTCCATCCATAATTACATCTGAGAAAAGTCTGGAAGCGCTCAGTTCGTAACCGTCACAAAGAAACTAAAAGTTGTTCGAACGTCACGGCTGAACTCTCAACGGCGCGAATTAGGAAGTAAGCAAATTTGCAGGCACTTGAAGTTCCACAAAAATACCGGGGAGTCTAATTAAAGGGCATGGTGGCGGACGATTGGCGCTCAGGGTGGGCGAATTTTCTTTGAAGCTGCAAGTGCAGAGCACGCACTAATTGGTGGGTACTTATGAAGGAACACCCCGATGATAATCACTTTCTTCGGTATGTTAGTAAGATGGTTTCAATGTTCTCGACATGACATAGCAGTCTGAAGAACCTGTAACATAGTTTGTCAACGCTGTGTAGGAATATCGGCTAACGGCTTACCGCTTTAAGCAATTGCGAGATTCAAGTAGTGGTAGTACTATATCCAAACAGTACCGGGCGTCTTTGAGACGTCCCATTTATAACCAAATTATGCGTGTTTGAACAACCAGATGCATTGAATGGAAGTATTCAGGTTATCTTTTTAGAGACGTCCTAGGCACGTCTTGGATGTCTTGAAGACGTCTAATTTATGTCTGTCAGTTGGCGGCATTAGAAAGATGTTTTTCGGGGCGTATACAGGGTGTCCCATTACTCGACGTCAACCCAGAACCGGGTGAAAAGGCAAGTAATGCTGGTTATCAGAAAAATATAAAAAAAATCTAAGTTGCATGATTTTAAAATAATGCGCATTTAAAAAAACATGCAAAATTCCACACCCTGTGACACTCTTTTCGCTCCTGTTGCCACAAATATCAACTTTTTCCAACTTTTTTCTTTGCTGTGTAACCTTGAATAATGCTTATCTAAACTGTAATCAAAATTTTGATACCAGCTGATCTAGGTTTCATAAAAATAGGGCTTACTTCTCAGAAAAAAAAATTCGAAATAAACAATTGCCTAGTTCAACTGACTGTATTGAAAAAAAAATGTACTACGTAGGTTTGGCATGTTTTTTCAAAAGTTGGCGCATTTAGTGAGGATTCCAAAATGGTATAATACTCGTTTAATTGTAGCTGCCGTAGTTCAAATTCATTTTCGATTGCCTTTGAATACACTGCTTCCCAGTAATAGAGTCCAATGGATTCAAGTCCGGTGAACGGCCGGCCACGAGATTGGACCAGAAAGTCCGATCCATCTTCCGGGAAAAAATGTTATCAGAAAAAAATTTTCCAGAGAAAATAATTTTTCCAAAAAAATTTCCCTGAGAAATTTCTCTGAAAATTTTTTTTTCTGGTAACATTTTTTCCCGGAAGATGGATCGGATGTTCTGGCCCAATCTCGTGGCCGGCCCGTTCACTGGACTTGAACCCATTGGACTCTATTACTGGGAAGCAGTTAACAATAAAGTGTATTCAAAGGCAATCGAAAATAAATTTGAACTAAGGCAGCTACAATTAAACAAGTATTATACCATTTTGGAATCCTCACTAAATGCGCCAACTTTTGAAAAAACATGCCAAACCTACGTAGTACATTTTTTTTCAATAGTCAGTTGAAACTAGGCAATTGTTTATTTAGAATTTTTTTTCCGAGAAGTAAGCCCTATTTTTATGAAACCTAGAGCAGCTGGTATCAAAATTTGATTACAGTTTAGACAAGCATTATTCAAGGTTACACAGCAAAAAAAAAGTTGGAAAAAGTTGATATTTGTGGCAACAGGAGCGAAAAGACTGTCACAGGGGTGGAATTTTGCGTGTTTTTTAAATGCGCATTATTTTAAAATCATGCAACTTAGATTTTTTTTTATATTTTTCTGACAACCAGCATACTTGCCTTTTCACCCGGTTCCGGGTTGACGTCGAGTAATGGGACACCCTGTATGAATGTCTTCTTCAAGATGTTATCATTTGATATATGGAAAGTCTGGAGCGCCTCAGTTCGTAACCGTCACAAAGAAACTAAAAGTTGTTCGAACTTCACGGCTGAACTCTCAACGGCACGAATAAGGAAGTAAGCAAATTTGCAGGCACTTGAAGTTCCACAAAAATACCGGGGAGTCTAATTAAAGAGCATGGTGGCAGACGATTGGCGCTTAGGGTGGGCGAATTTTCTTTGAAGCTGCAAGTGTAGATCACGCACTAATTGGTGGGTACTTACTGTATGAAGGAACACCCTGATGATAATCACTTTCTTCGGTATGTTACTAAGATGGTTTCAATGTTCTCGATATGACATAGCCGTCTGAAGAACCTGTAGCATAGTTTGTCAACGCTGTTGTGTAGGAATATCGGCAAACGGCTTACCGCTTCAAGCCTTTGGAGATTTAAGTAGAGGTAGTACTATACCCAAACAGTACCGGACGTCTTTGAGACTTCTCATTAATATCCAAATTATGTTTGTCTGAACAACCAAAGACATTGAATGGAAGTATTCAGGTTGTCTTTCTAGAGACGTCCAATTCATGTCTGCCAGTTAGCGGCATTAGAAAGAAGTTTGCTCGGGACGCCGGAAGAGCGTATATGCACTAATTGGTGGGTACTTATGAAGGGACACCCCGATGATAATCGCTTTCTTCGGTATGTTAGGTAAGACGATTTCGATGTTTTCGACATGACACAGCAGTCTGATGAACCTGTAACATAGTTGTTAACGCTGTATAGGAATATCGACAAAGGGCTTACCGCTTCAAGCCGTTGCGAGATTTAAGTAGTGCTAGTACTATACCCAAACAGTACTGGATGTCTTCAAGAGGTCCAATTAATATCCAAATTAAGTGAACATCCAGTGCCATTGAATGTAAGTCTTCAGGTTGTCTTTCTAGAGACGTTGTGGGGACGTCGTGGATGTCTCAAAGACGTCGAATTCATTTCTGCCAGTTAGCGACATTAGAAAAAAGTCTTCTCGGGACGACGGAAGGACGTATATGAAGGTTTTCTCCAAGATACAGTAGAACTCCAATTATCCGAAGTTCGACTATCCGAATCGCCGATTATCCGAATCACTTTCAGAAAAAAATTTGTCCAAAAATTGTCAAGTGCGCTATTATTTTCCCCCCCGCGAAGCCAGTGTTTGCGCGTTCGCTCACTATTGTCCTTCCCTCCGCGAAGTCAGTGTAGGCACAACACGTGGTATGAGTTTGAAAAACAATGATTTTTAATTCTAAACTTGTACATAAGTACATTTTATTTATATTCGAAACATGTGAAAATATCATGTTCCATTCATTTAATTCAATAAAAAAAATAGTGGCAATATCAAAACGTAGCTTTTTTTTCTCTTCAATGGCAATTTTTTTAAAAAAAACTCCGATTATCCGAATATTCGATTATCCGAATGGGTCCCGGTCCCCATTAATTCGGATAATTGGAGTTCTGCTTGGCGCTCAGGTGGTCAAATTTTATTAGAGTTGCAAGTGCAGAGAACGCACAAATTGGTGGGTACTTATGACGAGACAACCCGATGATAATCACTTTCTTCGGTATGTAAGGTAAGACGATTTTGATGTTTTCGACATGACACAGCAGTCTAAAGAGCCTGTAACATAGTTTGTCAACGCTGTATAGGAATATGGGCCAAGGGCTTATCGCGTCAAGCCGTTGCTAGATTTAAGTGAAGTGGTACAATATGCACATTCTGCTTTTCTCGTCGTCAGAATCAGTTTCTCTTCATGACAATATCTAAATTTCAGAAGCACTGACAAGAGATTTCTTTCGTGGTCCTTTCAATTGCACTCCATCTACAATATAATACTTGTTTTTCTGGTTTGGACAAATGAAGATGGAGAATCACGAAAACAATAAATGTAGGTACCATATCACAGAACACCATGATAAGTCTTGGGGCAACTGACTATGCGGGATCTTTTTGCTACTTCATATCCAATCATTGATAAAATCAAGATTTCGAGAAAAAGTTGACATATTCAGGGTCAGCCAACCACAACTTTAAAACGCGAATTTTGAGCTTTGGGATGGAATAATGAAAAAACGCTCATACAGGTAAAATTTTGTTGAAAGGAGGACAAATAAGGGTGTTGAAATGAGTTTGATATTACTACCCCTTTAGTGGCCACCTCTTACAGCTCTTATTTTTGAATAGGAAGAAGCAGCACCTTGTTGGAAAGGCCATTCAATTTCCTGCATGAGTGTATTTTTTTAAAAAGGAAATTTTGTTTAAATTGAAATAATTGCTGTTAGGATAGCGGCTAGATGATTAGTGATATCAAATTCATTTCAACACATTAACATGTCCTCCTGTAAATACAATTTTACTTTTAAGAAACAATTTCCCATCTCAAAGATCCAAACTCGGCGTGTGGAAGTTATTGATGGAATACTGAGTCACTCTGTGAACAAAGCGATGAAAAAAATACACTCATGCGGGAAATTGAATTGCCTTTCCAACAAGGTGCTGCTCGACCCCTTTTCCCTTTTCAAAAATGAGAGCAGTTAGGGGTTGCGGCTAGAGGGGTAGCGATATCAAACTCATTTGAACACCCTTATTTGTCTCCCCTTCGACAAAATTTGACATTTTGTTTCGGTTAATACCCGGAACGGTATCTATATATTGTCATTCAGCTCTTTTCTCCAAACTGATGAGCTCCGATGATTTTTAAATTTAATCGATTATTATTATTTTCTTCTTTCATTGTTTATACGTATTTTCGTTTTTAAAAACGTGTTAATTCTTATTATATATGCTCAGAAAATCATTCACTGAACAATGTAAAAAATTATTATCGGATTTTGCAATAGGAACATTTCTACTGAAGTTGAAACGTACTGATAACATACCTACTCAAGATCATAATTGAAACGCAGTGTTTCACACATTCTATTTTTTTACGTGAGGTGGTTGAAAGTTGTGTATGAACAAAACTGCAATGGCCCACTTTCATTCGGTGACAAATTTATCATCAGGTACCATCGTTTCAAAATCGAACTAACTAATTTTTTCTTGAACATTTCTGCACGCCTGCAAAGAAAATATAAAGACCTTGCCAAAAAAGAGGTTAATGGGGATGGAAAAGGTACACAACAAAAATCCTTCAAAAATGCATAAAACTTTGATAAAGTTAAACAAAAATTGACCCGTTTTTTGACAAAAATTTTTCTTCAGAGAAAATGAACTTTTTCCATAATTTTGACGCGCACTGTATTTCTTCGTTTGCATACCTAAACTAACCGCTATATACGTAAACAAATATTATCCTACTGGTATCGTTTCTTACACCACGTTCACAACAATGAAAAAATAAGGCAGTACTTAGATATTATGAACTGAATACAAAGCATCAAATACGGCGATATAATTAGCGTAGGTAAGGGGGACAAATAAGGGTGTTCAGATGAGTTTGATATCTCTACCCCTCTAGCCGTTACCCCCAACTGCTCTCATTTTTTAATAGGGAAACGGGGTCGAGCAGCACCTTGTTGGAGAGGCAATTCAATTTCCTGCATGGGTGTAGTTTTTTCATCGCTTTGCTTACAGAGTCACTCAGTATTCCATCAATAACTTTCACACGCCGAATTTGAATCTTTGAAGTGAGAAATTATTTCTAACAAGTCAAATTTTATTTACAGGAGGACATGTTAGTGTGTTGAAATGAGTTTGATAACACTTACCCTCTAGTCGTTACCCTAAAGCCTTGTTCGCACTACGCTAGTAGTTTCGAGTCGAGTAGCTAAAATTTGTTACTAAACGTGTGTGAACACCAAGAATTTAGGCGAGTAGATTAGTGTGTAGTTTAGTCGAGTCGATCCATTTGGTTCTATTTTATCGGGCGAGTAGAGTACCCCACCACGCGATACTATTCACTCTTTCACGGACTAGACAGGTCCGAACCGGTCATCGACTGCATTAGTACAGGGTCTCTATAAATGATTATAACATCGCAGTTGGCGTTGGACCGTTATAAATATTCAAATTCTGATGTAAACTTTAGATTTAAACAAACGATACTGTGATTTTGGGCTGGCCATTCCGAAAGAAATTGAATAATGTGACTGCAATTAAAAAAATTGTAGACTTTGCTTAAGAAACGATAAAATGCAAATTTTCAAAAACAACCTACGATGTTACATTCACTTATAAAGAGTCCGTATTATTATTTGCCTCAACATTTTCCATAGATAACCTAAAATCATAGGTAAATACTTGTTCTATGCCGAAAATGTCTTTCCTTTGGAACGAAGAACCCTTAAATTCGTAAAAAAACCTCGAACATGAATGTTTGGAATATTAAATCTCAGTCCTACAAAACAAGCAATGAAGCAGTCCGTATACTAGGATACAAATTTCATCATCCACCTCTCTAAAATAGCATCACGATTAGATTCACAAGTTTATTTACTTATTACGTTGCATGTGTCCATATTACGAATGGTTTCGTTTCGCTTTAAAGAAATCGCGTAAAAAAATGTGCGTTGGGAGTTGTTTCATTCGACAAGCGCTTCTCACTTGTGAATCTACTCGACCAAAGTACGAACGATTGGATGGACAGTAGCAACTTAATTTCTCACTACTCGACTAAGCTACTAGCGTAGTGCGAACAAGACTTAACAGCAATTATTTCAATTTAAACATGCATGGTGCTAATATTATCAATAGCATCCATAGTTAGCTTCAAAGTATGCGTTCGTTTTTGGTTTGATTTTAATCGATTACTTAATAGTATTCTCTGCTTTCATCGTTTATTTAATTTTTTTTTGGTGAAATATATCTCACCAGCTCTCCGTAAACGCAGTGAAAGACGCACCGAGAAGCAGAAGGCGGCAAAGACGCGTTCCTTTGAAGTTTGCAAGTGCAGAGTACGCACTAATTAGTAATTACTAATCTTCTCTATGAGCTCAAGTGATGAGATTTCCTTTGACGCCGATTTCCGCTAGGTGTTTTACTTCACGGGATTCTGCATTGTCCCCGCCGCGGCTTTTCAATTCGCGAGCCTCTCGAAAATTTCAAAGCATTCGCGTTTCTTTAATCTTTTTTTTTTAGCCCTTTTCGTAAGGATTCCGCCGAATGAAACGGCCGCGATCAAAAGGGAAGCCAGACAAAAAACCGTACGAGGGTAATTTTCATCAGGAGCGGCGATGAGAAACTTCGATAATTATGAATTCCTCGGTCTGGAGGAAAAAAAACAGTTTGACGCATGTGAGCGTGATTCCTCACGTTTCGGAATACAGACGGTGATATGCCGGACTGAAAATTGCGGACTATCGATTATATTTCAACATTTTTAACGACGATGCTATTTGTAGTTTTCGTGAGCTTGGCCGTTGTTTGTTATATCTTCGTTCAATTTAGAAATTTTTTTGACTCATGTAATTTTTTCGTAACTCTAACCGTTTTCGAGTAAAACATTATTGAACGATTGTATGCATTTGCTGATTTGGAGCACTTCTAATTAAAAAATGACTAGCAAGCTTTGATTTTTTTATTTATTTATTCGTTTTGACAGTTTCTTCAATTGAACCAGTGTCTGCTCGAATTGTTCATTGAATTAATGATCAGTTCTAAAACTTTTGAAGTTATATTACCTTCTTTCTGAAGAACGAGATATTGGCTGTATGAATCATCTTGCATCCTGTATGCCCATTCAATCCATCCGGAAATTTATTAACGAATATATCAAACGTCAACGGCTATGATAATGAGCAGGGGCGGTTGAAACCGCGGCCTCAATCTAATTTTATATAAACCATATTCAATTTTCGATTAATGCTTCCCTGACTGCAATATTCGCCCATGTTCCAACCACCCTGCCAGCTTTTAATAAAGGATAAAATGCAATTTGACGTTGATCAACTAATCACTTCATTTAATGAACTCTGGATCGTTTAATCGACTTCATTGAGATATTGTTCTAAGTGGAATAATTGTAACCATTATTGAATTCCTCACAAAACTGACATTTGGAGTCATAAACAACATCGTTTCACTAAGAATAAATCCACCATAATTGCTCTGACCGATCTCCTTGATTCTAGGTATATCCAAGGTTTCGAACCAAAGTAATATTACACTACCTCACTATACAGTTAGGCTTATACCCGATTTAAATCATCCGCAATTGTAAAAATAAGGGTGGTTTGAAAACAAAATTTGAATGACGAATTCTGATAGAGTTTTTTGTGCCGTTTAAGATACTATATTAAATTTTCGATTCATGCTTCCCCGACTGCAATATTCGCCCATGTTCCAACCGCCCTGCGAGCGTTTAATGAAGGATAAACGCAATTTGACGTTGATCAACTAATCACATCACAGCATTTTGTGGACTCTTGAGCGTTTATTAACTCCTCTTGAGATATCTATTGTTCTAGGTGAACTTGTATCATTATGGAATTCCTCACGAAATTGGCATTTTGAGTCATAAACACATTGTTTCACTAAGAATAATCAATCATAGCTGCTCTGACCGATCTCCTTGATTCTATATCCAAGGTTTAGAACCAGAAGCAATATTATACTACTTCACTATACTGCTCAGCATATAACCGATTTAATTCATCCGCAATTGTAAAAAATATCTGGGGTAGTATTTTGATGGGTGGTTATTGGAAACAAAATTTCAACGACGGAATCTGAAAAAGTTTTTTTGTTGCCGTTCAAAATACTTCTTGGTAAACCGTTTTTTATTTGCTGGATGGAAGATCCTGGGACATCCTAAACAGACGATTAAATCAATCTGGTATTTTAATTAATTTAATTTTATTAACCATACTCAATTTTCGATTCATGCTTCCCTGCGTGCAATATTCGCCCTTGTTACAACCGCCCTGAGAGCCTTTAAAAAAGGATAGAAGGTAATTTGACGTTCATACCTAAGTTTTAATGGACTCTTGAGCGTTTGTCCACTGCTCTGACTGATCTCCTCGAAGCTATATCGAGTTTTGAGCCAAGAGTAATGTTATGCTGCTCAGTCTATAGCCGGTTTAGCTACGGAATTTTTAAAAATATTTGGGAAAGTATTTTAAGGGGCAATTGGAAAATTGGAAAATGAATGTTAACGCCGGATTCTGATAAGAATTTCGATGTCATTTAGAATACTCATTGTTTGAACTTTCTAACTTGTATAAGAACTGATAGATTGGCTTATGAATCATCTTGGGAAACGAATATATTCGGCTTCCCGCGTGCAATATTCGCCCTTGTTACGACCGCGCTGCGAGGGTTCATAATGAATAAAACGCAATTTGCCGTTGATCAACTAATACTGAATTTTAATGGACTGCCCTTGATACTATATTGTCACAAATGGAATTCTTCGGAAAAATTTGCGTTTGAGTCATAACCTACTGTTGCAGTAAATAGCTCAAGATTTTGGAAAGCTAAAAGTGGACTGTAATTGACTATTTTCTTGTTTCTGTTTCAAGGCGACCGATAATAAGAGAGAAAGAAAACAACCGTATCCACTTACATACGTGTCCTCAGAAGTTCTGCTGGGATGGTCTTCTTGAATAGGCCTATTAAGTGATCTTCTTTCTTGGACTTTCTGGAATATTCTTGAGAGAGGTTCACCACAAATTCGTTACACGTAGAGGTCTTAACGTTTTATAGCACTTTGTAGCACTTAACTACAAGTATTTGGCGTTACTCGTCTAAGAGTAATATTGAATATTTGAATTAACGTTTTAGCGAAATATTCTATGGCAAAGCGTAAATTAGTAAGTTGAGCGGAGCGATTAGCGAACGTATCGGCATGACTACAAATTCGACTAACTGATTTTAATGTTTTTTTTTGTCACATATTTCTCACATACGTTCCAGTTGCCGACCGCTGCAAGGGAGCACTCCGATGGAGCTACCTTACCTTAACACCTACGTTGTTTCACAAAGAATAATTCAACCATAACACAGTTTTGCACAAAAGCAATACATACTCTCAGAGGAAAAGTAGTAAGTAATATAATAATAATAATAATAATAGTTTTTTCATCCTGAAAGACATTTTACGATTTTAAATGTAATAGGACATGTCAAAAAAAAAACTTAAACTAAAGAATGTCATTTAGATATTCTCTACACTATAATAGCATTTCTGCAACAATAGATTTTTTACTGCTTTGCGAAAGTTCAATATTTTTAAAGCTTTTATTCATTCGGCAATTTATTGAACAATTTTATACATTGGTACCTGGATGACTTCTCAAATTGGCTTTTGTTATGGTTAGGAACCGATACAATATGCAGATTTCTTGTACCATAACTATGGAACAGGACAATCCGGCAAAACTCTGTTCATTTTCCTGGCATAAAGAAGGATTTATAAATATAGATACAAGGAAGTGATAATATTTCATGCTTTATAACAACGGTCTACAGGAAGATCTGTTATTTAACACAAATATCATTCGCAAAATGCGTTTTGAGCCACTAATAATCTGTGCAGATCGATACAAGCCCCCCAGATCTCAATATTGTATGTCAAATGACTATAACCATACTATAGTAGACTGATAATAAAGCATCGAGAGCAGTATGTTGATAGTTTACTTCTCCTCTGAAGTTATACTACTATGCTGTATTGTTCAGCCTATACTGATTAAATTCCTCTACAATTTCAAAAAATATCTGAATGTTGTATTTTTAGGGGTGTGTAGTATATCTAGATTATACCTTTGTATATCTTCCCCCCTGAGGGTTGAATTTTTAGGGTGGTAATTGAAACAGAATTTTAACGTCGGATTCTGATCGAGGTTTTGATGTCATTTATTACTTCTTGTTGGAACTTTATTCCTTGTCTGAGAACTGAGATGATGGTTGTATGGATCATCTAGTTACACACACCTGTTTACCCGATCAATCCTCAGGAAATTTATTAACGAATACATATACAAAATGCCACGTCGACGACTATGATAAAGTGCCGCGAGTACAATCTAGTTTCATATAAACCGTATAAATTTTCGATTATGCTCCATTATGGTATTCTTCGGAAAATGGAGTTGTGAGTCATAAACAACATTGTATCACAAGCCAACCATAACTGATCTGACCGATCTCCTCGAAGGTAGTTCCATGTTTTGAGCCAAAAGCAATAATATAGGTACTGCTCAGCCGATAACTGATTTAATTCATCTACAACCTTCCAACGTAATATCGAAAATTTTTGCGATGGATTCGATAGAGTTTCGATGCCATTTAAAAATGCTTCTTTTCTGACTTTCTACCTTGTCTGAGAACCGAGATATTCTATGGTGTAACGTTACATTTTACCTGAGGGTATGTTGAGATTCCTAGTCAGTTTTAACAATATATTATAAAAAGAACAAGATCTACAAATCTAAGTTTACCGTTCCAATCACAATCTCTCAAATTACACAAAATTATAACTACTTATCCTAAGAGAATGGTTAAATTGTGGCTCCACCACTTCCAATGCACTATCTTGTCTTCTGTAGTGCCAGATCTTCTCGATAACGGATATACCTCAAGTCGGCTTCGATATACTTCAGATATGCTTCCAGCTCTCTACCAAAGTAAACTTCCAAGCAAATGTAGGTACAGGCAAATGTAAAAGCATAAAATTACTCAGCTTCAGCCAATGATTGATTCCAGTCCAAAGTAAAGCTTCAACCAATTCTTGTATTTCAGTTGGAAAAATGTGGTCCAAGCCAAAAATGTGCCAAGAGCTATATGAAATTTAAATTAATGAAAATGTGCAGAAAAATTTAACAGAACTTCTTCTCGTTTCTTATGAGAAAGATTAGGTATTTACATTATGCCGCGATAATTATTAGTAACCTGAGTAGAATTCTGTCCTGGGGAACTGGAAAGTGAAAAACAGAACATGTGCAGTAAAACGAAATGAAGGCAAGCAATGCAGCAATTCAGAACCAGCAAATCACCTTATTAAATCCCTAGTTAGATTTTTTTTGCATAAATTAAAGGCATTATGACTTACGAGAATAAATATTATTCATCTCGCAAACTAAAACTTAGAAATTCCAGACAAAATATACGATGGATTCAGATGAAAATTCTTCACGATAACACGATTATACGATAGATGCATTCTCCCTCAGAGGAAAGCCGGAAAAGGAAGTCAAATAAATTTCCTTAAATCAAGCAGATTCCATGGACCAATAATACTAAGTGGAAGTCGACCTTCCTAACTATCACGTATAAAAAGTAAGGCAAGGGCCGCCAATGCCGCCATTTGCAGTTTGGGATGAAACTCGAACATTTTGATGTTCTATGCCATCTGTGCTCGAATTTTTTTCGTTGAAAAATTGACAACTCTCAAGTAAAACCCAACTGCAAATGGCTACCGGTTGCCTCAAAATCTTTGACAGGTTTGCCATCTAGTAAGTATTATAAATCTATGGCAGATTCGCTGATCATAGAATAGAAAAAAACCTGATATAAAGTTGACAGTCCGTCAATGTACATTCTATGATTACCAGTGGCGTTTCAAGAGAAAATAAATAGCATGAGCGTGCAAGACGTAGCAATGGATCATCTTGGGACATCCTGTATACCCGATTCAATCCGGTATTATATTAATAGTATATTATTCGATGAGCGGTAATGCAGGTCAAAACACACGCAGATGAATTTTGCACCACGAGCCGTCAGGCGAGTGGTGTAATTCATCAAGTGTGTTTTGAGCATTACCGCTAATTGAATACTATACTTTATCCACGATTTCTTCAGTAAAATTCGAATTAATCTGCATTTAAAAAATGTTGAACAGTTGTCAAAAGCGTTGACAACATTTCGTCCAACCGTCAAACCTCCGTACTCTCTGGTCGGGAATCAAATCAGAGTTTCTAACATCAAATCAAGTACTTTCGCAACTTCAAAAATTCTAGTTTTCCAAAAATAATCTGGAATGAATCGCTAGAACGTTATCTTGATGGCTGAAATAGATTTCCGGATCGATCCTACTTTTTATTCATTTTTTCTGTAAGCAATTTCATTTTTTCCTAGGTATTTTTATTAGCGGGTGTTATGGGCGGGTGTTATTATAACACTCGCTTTTCGGTTCATAGACATGTCTACGGTTGTGTCATAGCTGCTATTACACAGAGAAATTAGTTAGTAGGAGTGGATAAACGAATATATCCGAAATGCCACGTTGACGGCTATGATAATAATCAGGTGATCGAAACCGTGAGTACAATCTAGTTTTTTAAACCCATATTCAATTTTCAATTCATGCTTCCCTGACAGCAATATTCGCCCATGTTCCAACCGTGCTGCGAGCGTTAATAAAGGATAAAACGCAATTTGACGTTGATCAACTAATAACTGAATTTTAATGGACTCTTGAGCGTTTTTATTGGCGTTAAAGCGTCGAAAACGGCAGAGCGTTGCTGGAAGGAAAGCCGCGGATATCAGGCGCGATTTTCATCTGTATGCTAATACGGGGAAAATTGGAGGTCCCGAACTTTCTATTTTATCAATCATCTTGATTATTTATGTTTCCGGACCGGGAGGCCCATTAAGTTTCCCCTAGGAGTAATTACTGCTGCGGGACTTCTCGTCATTTTCAGTTCTGGACGTGCCTGGCCGTATGGACTTGCTGATTTAACTATGGCAGTTTGTTGTGTTGATGGTTATTAATTTATTGTAGCGAACAGGAGAGATGTGGGATAAGAATTTAGGGGGTTATGTGATGGACTTAGGATTTGAAGTGCTCAGATTTTATGACATTTAAGTATATTAGTCTATAGTTTGTTCTGATGTGATCATAACCAGTTTTCTAACTCCTGATGAACATCATTTGCAGAAATATTCCAGAATATTCGAGGTAATCGTCTTGTGAATGTCTCCTTTGTATTCACCATACTCTTAGCAGCTGGACAAGGTACTGAATGAGTTTTAAAGGACATGGACAAAAACAGCAATCAGGAACACTCAGTGTGAGTCTTTGGGTTATACATTGATTTCAACCATATATCAAAACGGATTTTTCTTTGAGCTCACTACACGTGTGTGGTTAGTTAACTTCATGACTTCATTGTTAACTTCGTAGTAAGATCAGTGACGTACCCAGATAGCACAAGTTATCTTATGGATATGCTATGGATATCCATCATGGATATTGGGGATGTCCATATGATACCGAAAAGGTTCTGGTATATCCTATGGACGTCCATAGAATGGGACAGTGTGACCTTTTTGTCTTATAGATATCCATTATGGATATTCATGAGATATCAACTACGGACATTCGTAAGAGTTAGCATATACTATGTATGTCTTCAGGATATCCAATTTTTATTGGAATTTCTGTTTCTTTTCAAAAAAGTAAAAGGAAACATACAAATCATAGAACAAGTAGTTCTCTATACAAGATACGAATCTTGAGACGACAGTTTTTGACATATGTCTGGCCACCCTTCGTACATCCGAACGGATGGCGACTTAATTAAACACTGTAGATTTGTGATTTTTAAATTCTCTGCGGTTTTGAATTTTTTTTCTATTTAATGACATGTACCCAGATTCCAGTTGTTTTTAGGACTAGACAATTTTATTTGAGTGCACAAACTCGCACACAAACGTCCATGCCCTCACCAGGATTCGAAACCGGGAGCTGATTGGCATTTGACTATAAAATGTTACGACATCTCACGGTGTTTCTAATGATTATTATTGAGTTAGTTAATGTCGGATAGTAATTGTAGGGTTTTATAAATATAGAACCTAAACGTTGACAAAAGAATAAAATAAAAGTAGTGTTGAATTAATTGGCCTAGGATTCATGCGTTCAACCGTTAAAAAATTATTCATTAACAGACGAAAGTTACATTAATTTTTCTCACTTTAAACTTAATATGTATATGTATTGATCTCCATAGATGATATATCCATTGTCGATTTCTTATGGATATCTTATGGATGCCGAGATGTTACCTGATATGGATATCTAGAATGAAACTTATTTGGATGTCCTATGGATGTATCCAAGAAGTTCGTTTCGGATATCCTAATATATCTGCAATAGGATATCCTATGGATATACGGTTTATGTCCACGGATATCCCGCCTTGAATAGGACTTGAAATGGACAACCATAAGATATCCTGTGTTAACTGGGTATGTGTGTTCCTTTCATTTTCAGCAATAGGGATGTTGACTCATGTTACGAATTCATATAAATTGAGGTTTTCCTCATAGAAGGGAGTTTTTGCAATCCTAAAAAACCATTTTAGTGATCTTATTATTCTCGTTGAATTAAATAAAGCTGATTTAAATTATGTTATTTATTATCAACTATCACGTGACTGCGAACGCCAATCAGAGGTAGCTTGTATAGTGACGTCAAACTATCCGTATTGTCATTGCAAATTCGAATGTTCGGTGCTCAGATCAACAAAATACATTCATAGGTCGGGTTCCACAAAACTCCAATCACCTTGATTATTGAAATGTCATCATTTCTCTGCAATTTTCAGTTCATTTTTGACATAAACCATCGACTTACTTCAATATAAACGATTTGATTGCCAATCAAGCTTTGTGAAACCCCACGGTTCTGTGACTTGACCATAGTTAAATATATAATATATCACATCTATGATTCGAACTTACGAAGTTGAAAGCTGAAAGAGAACAGAATACCTAGTTCGTTACAAGAACGATAATCTACAATTTTCTCTATAACGGAGATAGGATACATCAAGGGTAATAGTAGTAACCTACCGAAGATTGATTCCCTGATGGTCGCAAGTTTCTTTGCTGAAAACAAGGATTTTGTGCAGCGGAGCTTAAAAACGTGAAATTGTCTTTGTAAGTGAGTTTTAACTCATATTTATTATTACAAATAAAAGAAGCACCTCATTCAGCATTTACAGACCGACCTATTCATTTTGAAGGCTTAGATTGAACTTTTCCTCACTTGTGCATTTTTGGGGACATTGATGAAAAGTTCTTGTGTGCGTACTGATTGACGTACTTTTGCACATTGGAACTGCACAGCATTATAGACCGAGTTTTTCATTTTGAAGGTATAAATTCAACTTTTTCACAATGAATCAGCACAATCAGTTCGCTTTGACAGAAGTCAAAATATGTTTGCCATAGACAAACTGACAAACTAAAAATTTAGTTAGTCTATGATGTCTATTGTATACTGACGTAATCATCATAACGTGCCGTTTCCGCGGGAAAATTAATTCTCTTTTCTTCAACGTATTTTTTATTGGCAAATACTATATTTTTAAGAAAAAAGTAATATTTTCGTGTTTGTATAGGGTTTATCTAATAATAAAATGAATTCCAAAAAATAGTCAACATCCCTATTGACATTTGTGAATTGTTTATGTTATTATAACTGTTGTTACTGATTGTTAAAAATAAAACATATCACCCTGTTTCATCATTCATTATTACTTTTTTTTTATATTTGACATTCAGAATAAATAGAAAGGTTCGAAACAGTCAATTAGTTGTGGCGGAGCTCTTATAGCACATTCAATGTTTTTAACCATCAATCGTAGTTGTTCCATTTCTGTTAAAAAAATTTTTATTTGATCTTCGATCAAACGAGTTCTGTCTACTAAACTAACCTCTCATTTCTCTTGTTACCACTTAACAGACTATGCTAAGTTAATGGTAACATGGTCTCGTTAACCATGATTTCATGGTTTCAACTACTCGGCGAAGAAATTTGTAAAGTTACCTATGGTATGCTATAGTTAACTTCACAAATTTCATGTGTCAATCCGAAGTAATTTTGCTCACTACAACCTTATGAGCTATTGCGCCTCTATATCTTGAGCTGTGTGAGTTGGGAAATCTCAGAAACTGGTGTGATTTCAGAGAGAAAATATCTTTATCCCTGAAAGTTTCTCTATCCAGGCATTCTTTTGTTGGAAACCGGTAGCAGAGCTGTGCCGAGCACTGAAGAAAAGTGCTTCGAGCACAAAGCACTAAGCCCTATTGAAAAGTGCTCCGGAATCTCGAGTACTGAGCCCTTATTTTTTGAAGAATGCTCGCGATTACTAAGCACTTTTGAAAAGTAATTCGTTTACACCAGCACCGAGCACTAAGCACTTTTCAAAATCAAACTTAATATTTTCCATCCAAATATCTCTCAGTTTGTAATTTTCATTTTTTCTTTTTAATGTTATCGTGTTTTGAACTGGACATAATTGAAATTGACAATAGGTTATTTAAGAGAGCGACTAATGGTCAAGATATTCTATTTATTAATAGTTCGAGACCATTAGTGGCTAGATTAATAACTGGGTTGATACAAGATTTTCCGACGACATAAATATGAATTGTATATAAATTCTTGATTGAAATAAACTCTTATTTTACACAAGACATACATTTAACATAATATAAATTTCTATATTTCTATGTTACTGTTGAGTTCTAACATTATTCTATCGCTTCTGAATGCTTTATGTTCGTTTGTTCATGGAAATAGCACACTGAAACAGCATAAATTGAACATTAAAATTGGTCATTTATATTCAATTTTGTGCATATTAAAATCACCTTTTAGGTCGACGAAATAATTATTTTTGATAAATTAGATTAGATTAGAGACAGTTACCATGACGACATACCAAAAAAGTTATAGAGAAAGAGTGACGTCTTGTCAACAATTTAGATGGAGATGTTTCCTATGGTTTTCTGAGCTCTATATGGCATTCATTCAGTTAACGAACTGTAACTAAATATTCGCCAATAAATTACTTAAAATCATGATAAAAGATACCTTAATCGTATGTTGAAAAAAGGTCGCATTGCTCCATGGAGCTTTCCTGAAAAAATTCCGCCATAACATCATAACAATCTGTTTTTCTTGTCAAATAACGAAACCGTAAAAACCACAAAGTCCATAACATACAGCGAGATTGTTCTTTTGACACTAGTGTTTGTAATGCAAGAAAAATGAAAACATTTTTATCTATAGAAGTGAAACGAAATAAAAATTTTAGTTCTTTGTCTATTTGAAGCACGCGAAAGTCTGCCAATTCCATGTTCCAAGAAGTCCATGAAGGGCTTAGTGCTTGGTAATTCCTGAAAGTGCTCGGGAGCACTTTGGTGCTCGAGAGCACTTTTTCGAATTACTAAGCACTAAGCCCTTTCGAAAAATTCGCGAAGCACCAAGCACTAAGCACTGGTTCAATAAAGTGCTCGCGAGCACAGTGCTTACGAGCACAAAAGTGCTTCGAGTGCTTTCACGAGCACTAAGCACAAGGCTTCGGCACAGCTCTGCCCCTGATGAACATAATTCGTAGAAATACTCCAGAATATTCTAGGTAATCGTCTTGTGAATGTCTCCTCTGTATTCACCATGCTTCTAGCAGCTGGACGAAGTATTGAACGAGTTTTGAAGGACATGGACTAAAAAAGCAATCAGGAGCACTCAGTGTGCGTCTTTGGGTTGTACATTGATTTCAACCATAAATTAAAGGGATTTTTCCTCGAGCTTACTACACCCGTGTAGTTAGTTAAATTCATGATGTCATTGTTAACTTCGTAGTAACGTAGTAAGATCAGTGAAGTCTGTGTTTCATTTCATTTTCAGCAATTGACATTTGTGGATAGTTTATGTTATTATAACTGTTGTTACTAGTTGTTAAAAATAAGAAATATTACCCTGTTTTATCAGATTAATACTATTTTTTTATATTACGGTCAGAATTAATAGAACACTCGAAACAGTCAATTGGTTGTGGTGAGCCCTTATAACACATTCAATGTTATTAACCATTAATCGTAGTTTTTATTAAAAAAAATTTATTGGTCTTCGATCCAAATTACGAGTTCTGTCAGTTCTGTCTAGTAAACTAACCTCTGATTTCTCGCTGAGATAATGGTAACCTGTCTTGTTAACTATGACATGGTTCTAGTTACTCGGCGAAGAAATTTGTGAAGTTAACTATGGTATGCTATAGTTAACTTCACAAAGGACCCCGCACATTTTGTATGAGAATTGGCTCCCGGTGGATTTGGCTGAAATTTGATATGATGTTCTACTAATCCTTCTGATCAAATGTCTCTACAGTCACGAAGCTGAAAAATGCATACTTCTAGGAGTTTTTAGCGATTTTTTGTATCCATTATGGCTTACGTATTAACGTTCACACAGAAATGTTTGAGAATATTTCGTGATTATTGAAAGCAGATTCTGTCAATTCGAAATATTTTCAAACATTTCTGTTGAACGGTAATACGTAGGCCATAATGGATACAAAAAATCGCTAAAAACTCCTAGAACTATGCATTTTTCAGCTTCGTGACTGTGGAGACATCTGATCAGAAGGATTAGTAGAACATCATATCAAATTTTAGCCAAATCCACCGGAGGGAGCCATTCCCATACAAAATGTGGGGTCCTTTCATGTGTCAATCCGAAGAAGTTTTGTTCACTACAACCTTATGAGCTATTGAGCCTCCATATCTTGCGTTGTGAAATCTCAGAAACCGGCGTTATTTCATTTATTTTTTTTGTTGGAAACCGATAGTTGAACATTGCTCTCCAAAATCTTCTGCACTTTTCTTTACTTTTTCACAGGATCCGCAATAATATTTTACGGCTATGAGAAACCCTATGGTTCGTGAAAGTATAGCTGAAGACTCTGAAATGTCCATTAGACGACGTTTACAACAAGGGGGTCCACAACATGCCGTATTTTATACAAGGATTTAGCTCCAAAGACATAAAGGTTCAAACTACACAGGAACCGAAGCCATTAAATCATTTAATGAGACAAAATTCTCCTGGATTAATAACCTCCAGAAACTGTGATGTCAATTGGCCACCAAGATCATGTGATTTGACACTGTTGAACTATTTTCTTTGGGGTTATGTGAAAAGCCAGATCTATAGCCAAATCAAGCTAACCGATACGCCCTCTGGTGAAGGTTTCAGTAGCTTTTAATATTGACATGATTCTTTCATTTTGCATTTTGTTGTCGTGATTTATGTGAATATTTAACATTCTTAATAATTTTCTAAGTATAATTCATTCAAATCGCTATTGTCCAGTTCCTCAGTGTTCTTCCTGAGAAAAAATGGTTCCAAATACTCGTAAAATACATTTCCATGCTTTTCCTCAAGCTAGGGATAAATTTCTTGTTTCAGTAGAAGAGAAATCGAGGAATAAATTGACCAAGTGTTGATGGATCGACGAAAAGTCTGGCAAGTAGCAACTGAAACTTGGAAATGTAAGTTGGCTCCTTGCATTTTGTAGATGACGATTATTTTTATCGAGGTAAGTTCGGATTACACAAAACTGGTGGCAGATACTCTTGATAAAAAAGCAAAGTTCTTAGACGAGGGGAAGAAATGTAAGCTGCCATCGTGACCTCAGTAAAGCCTTTGACAGTGTTGACCATCAGCTTCTCCTTAAGAAATTGAAATTCTACGGAATAAGATGAGTGACATTAGATTTGGTGCGAAGCTTGGTATGTCAATGACTTGACAGCAAACGTGAATCGAGGACACATGGTAATGTTCGTGGATGATACTAGCTTCCTGGATGTTGTTGAAAACTAAAGAACTGGAGGATGGGGCAAAATTAAAAAATTAGAAGAAGCTTAACACTGGTTTGGCGAAAACGAGTTGATTTGGATTTCTCGTCTAGATCTTATGAAGTCACACAATTGAAGTTCCTTGGCTTTCAACTGCAGTCAGACTTAAAATTCTCATACCACATAGAGGAACTAAGCGCACAGCTTTCAAAAATATTTTCATACCTAGAAGAAGAATGCAGATGGCGGGCAAACAGTCTGAAAAGACGGCGTACATTGGATTTTTCCATTCAGCCATCTCGTATGGAGTATAGCCTGGGGAGAAATGCCTGGTAGGGTGAGAACCTTTATGAAGCAGAAGCGTGCTGTGCGAATTTTATGTTGTGCCAAAAACTCAGATAGTTGTAGAGAATTGTCCAGGCAAGAAAATATACTCATTAGTAATCATTTATTCATAATTTTCTCATAAACAACAACATTACATTATTTAAACATAATAGATTTGGCTCTGCAACAGCTCGCTTGAGGTAAGTACATTGCAACAACTCACTTAGGTAGGTAAAATATTAGTCAGCTATATACATTATACAGGGTGAATCTTTGACTTGTACATATATTTTAACCGTATATTCCTGGGATCGAAAGAAACACTTTTTCCCCTGCCATTTTTCCGATTTGGCCTAAATAAGAAGATATAGCCCTTTTTTGTTTCAGAATGAGCTATGCCGCCACTGGTAAACTAACCACTGAATTTTTGCAAGTACGAGATATAGCATTCAAACCTTTGAAATAAGCTATTGTATCAAAGAAACGAGTAGATATACCATTCGAAATTTTCAAATAAGCTGCTGTATTAAAGAAAGAAATATGAACTCACTTTTTCAAAACCAGTTGTATTAGTCCGAGAGCTGGCACGAATTTTAGGGTAGGTATTTGAGGCAAGCTGAAAACTTGTCAGATTACTCTTCTATTATATCCAAACTCGGGATTGCAGACCTGGCTGGTGAGTAGCGGGGCTAAATCAACCCCTACATTTTTAATGGCCTGGCAAGTAGAAAGCCCTACCGAAATGATCTGTCTTTTTGGGAATCTTATTTTTTAGTTATAAGTAACACTCCATTAAAATTTCAAGCTGCCAAATAATTTAATCGGGGTTTTAACATTGCCAGACGCGTGCAAAAATATTTTGCAAAAAATTATAAAAAATGTTTTTGAGGCAGCTTGAAATTTTAATGGAGTGTTACTTATAACTAAAAAATAAGATTCCCAAAAAGACAGATCATTTCGGTAGGGCTTTCTACCTGCCAGGCCATTAAAAATGTAGGGGTTGATTTAGCCCCGCTACTCACCAGCTAGATCTGCAATCCCGAGTTGGGATATAATAGGAGAGCTATATGACAAGTTTTCAGCTTAGCTCAAATACCTACCCAAAATTCGTGCCAGCTCTCCTACTATATATTTTCTAATGCAATGATTGATTCATCCAAAATTTTGCTAGTGATGAAAAGCAGAATAATCTCTTCTTGATGTATACTTCATTTTTGATTATATCGGATTAACTTTTAAACCACCTATTCTAGCTATAGCATTCATTTCCAATATCTCTTGAAATCTTCCGTGCAAGAGTTTCCGAAATCAAAACAACAACTCAACCATAACACGCATGACATTTCACGTTCATAAACACCAGTTGGGCGATTGAATTTCAAGGGGTGTCCGCATGGTGAAAGTCACAGACGTGACACTAGATTCTTTGACATCGGTGTTCTGTGGTCAGTTTGTTTTTCAAAATCATACGACTTCATGAATAATAACTTATTAAGGTCATTTTAGTAGTAATAAATATGATGAATAAATGAGAAATGAACGTATTCTAACGTAATGTAAATTTGGATCAACGTATGTCAAAGCTCAACGAAACAAAATTGCAATAGGTACTTCGAAAGTGGTGTGGAAATTCACTTGAATAGATAAGGATTTACACTGAAGAAGTATAGAGGTGAGCTTATTCATTGTAACCCCAATTTTTGAAGAAAATCCGCTAGTTCTCTTACCATTAATTATTCCAGATAACAAATTCTCGAATTATTCTTGAAATTTGTCATGTGACCACATAGGGAAAATTGAATTCTGTGAATATTTCCGACAGAGTGCATTCAGCCAAAGTACCCAATATTTCGAATATCTAAGATTTTTTTTTCTTTCAACATCGAATTACTCGGAATTTTGTAGTCGGGAAAGATTAATCATATTCATGAAAAACTATGTTCAAAAATCATTTCATTTGAAGAAATCGTTTGCGAGATATTACTGAAATGTATGCTTTTCATGGATTTTCAACAGCCTGTATATTTTAACCAGGCCGAATCGGAAAAAATGGTAGAGGAAAAAAGTGTTTCTTCTGACCTCAGGAATCGACGGTTAAAATATATGTACAAGTCAAAGACTCACCCTGTATATAATACACTAACGGTATATACAATGATACTTATACATACTACCCTACTCTATTTCTGTCCGACCTCTCCTTCCCGCATGCTCCACTGATGTTGTTTTGTTGAATCTGTTCCAGGTCCGCCACGCATCGGATGAGTGCCCTAGCAAAGGAAAGTAGCTTCAACTCATTCTTCTTGATAACCCCACGTCTCAGCAGGTCTTCGGCTGAAGTCTTGCACCAGATGCCTCTCCAGGAAAGTGTTGCAGCATGGTGAGTACATTTTCGGATTAGTAGGTTTTTTTTATTGTGCTGCTGTTATTAATTCGTCTTATAGTAATCGATCTTTCTTTTGTTTTCCTTTTCAGGTCTGCCTGTTCTCCGACTATCTGGGCATCGATGACGATCGTGGGTTTTCCAAGAGTGACCACAATGTCTGGTTTTCGAAGACCGCGGTGGGGTCACAAGTCGTGGTTCTTCTTCGACACGGAATCCCTGGTTGTCTAAATTTTATGGGCTGGTAGGTTGAGATGGCTTTATGTCTTTTAATTCTAGTACCATAGTTTCTGTGACATATTTTTTGAAATGTGGTTTAATATTTCTGGATCTTGGCAGCCTGCCCTGCAGTGTCTGTCATGAACACCAGGGGTAGAACCTGGATGTTCGGGATTTTGTCGGTAATGCGTTGATTCTAGCTTTACAGGTGTTCACGAAATCACTTTTTATAGTTGCCTGTATCATCTATGTCCATGACCATAAAGACTCTCTCCTTCATACATACAACACCAGGAATGCAAACAGCCTCATCATTCCTCACCACAAGCTTAAAACCACGTAGCTTAGCGTAAACTACCTGGCATTAAAGATTTACAACATATTATCCGATGAATACAAAATCTTAAAAAAAGAGAAGACTCATTGCGGTTCTGAAGGGAGAGTGATGCAGAGAGTATACTACAAACTGAAAGAATACTTTAAAAACCCTATATATGAATAGTTTGTCATATATGTGAAAATGTCCATTGTCTTAAACAATTGATATTTATTTGACTTGTATTTTTGTTCTAGTAATATTAAGTAAATGATGTAGGTACCGGGTTTTTCACTATAATTTGACCCCCCCTTCAACTTTGTTACTGAAGGAGATACAAAAAAATGTTCCGTATAAAAAGTTTCACGAAATCCACTGAGGTTTTTTGATATGAGTCCAGAACTGAAATATATACAGGGTGACCAACATATTGATGGCAACTTCATTTTTTTCAAATGGAAAACCCTGTATATTTTTCCATATTTGTTTAGCTCTTTGTCCCCTGATTTCGAATATGTAATATATGTTGGTCTATCTTTCTAATTCTGAGCAACACAGAGTTTCAAAATTCCATAACCATCTGGCATAGCGTTTTTGAAGTTCGTGAATATTTAAGTTTCCAATTGGATCTTTGGATTGGTAATGGCGCAACCCATTTTATGGACACCAAATACTCCCGATTTAACACATTTTTATAGCCGTTCCTGAAGGAAAAAATTACTTCAGCAATAATGACAATCAATGAAAGCGGAGAATATTATTAATGATATAAAATCAACCCATAATTCGGAACTAATCCCGTCAACGCACAAAGAATAATGATAATATTGCAATGATTAGAAACAAATTTTGAAGCTTTAATTTTGACTTGAATCAGAGCCATAATAATGTTATCAAAAATAGTCTAAACAACTGAGACAACTATGTGTATTGAATGAAGGTGGTCATTTTGAGCAATTTCTTTAGTTGATATTATTCTTACCATACTACCATAGTTTATCATTTTTCATTGGTTAGTAGTAATTGTTATGTATTCATTCTAAAATAATACTTTTAAGTAGATTGTTTGGATATAAAGAATTTCGTAGGTCTTTCACATATTTTTTATTCGGTGTCATCATTTCAAAACTTTGAAACTCTGAAAATTGAAGAGACACATCCACATACGCATTATATTCGAGATCAGGAGGAAATAGCCTATCAAAAAAAGGATGGTGTCCCATTTGAAAAAATATAGTTGCATTCAATGTTATTCACCATGTATATTTCCTTGACGTTATTATAAATCCAAAAAATGAGCATTTTCAGTAAACGCATTCTGCCACTTGTAAAATGATTACAGATCTTGGTAGGTGGTTCTTAAAATTTGAAACTCTGTGGTTCTCAGAAAAAAGAGATAGACCAACATATGTTACATATTCGAAATCAGAGGAAAAAATGCTAGCCAAAACATGGAAAAATATACAGGGTGTTCCATTTAAAAAAATGAAGTTGCCATCAATTGTTGGCCAACCTGTATATATTTCAGTTTCTGGACTCATAAAAAAACCTCAGTTGATTTCGTGAAACTTTTATAGGAAACATTTTTTTGTATCTCCTTTAGTAACAAAGTTAAAGGGGGGGTCAAACTATAGTGAAAAACCCGGTACATATACTTTAAAAATCTAGCTATTGCTAAACAATATTCTGAAGACACCCCATGTAATTTTTGATAGGTTAAATTATTGTATGCTCATTGTAGACATTACAAATAAAACAAAAAAAATGTTTATCATTATGGCGGCATAACAAAGTGTACCTTCTCGGCGGACACCCGTTATATTCCATATATCCAATTCAACCCAACCCTATATCCACACCGAGCCCTCTCTGTAGCCTTTAAGGCTGCCTAAAACATAACTGCCGAACAGATAAGAGTTCTAAAACGCAATCGCGTTCCGATAATCTCATAACCGGTGTTAGATGGACTTTTGAGCATTTTATTGGCGAGGAAACCGATGAAAATGAGCAGGATGAAAAGCTCGGGGCCTCCCTGCCAGCTAGAGAGGCGGAAATGAGGCCCGGTTTTCATCTGTATGCTAATACGCAAATTGGAGGCCCCCTTTCCTTACTGCTGTCACTTGAACTTCCAATCGTAGCGTCGATTGCGGTTAATATGGAATAACGATTGAGTTCATTAGGACGTCAATGTGGCTGGAAATCCGTTTCCTGGAGTTATAGGGTTTGAGGCGAGGGCGGCATAGATGAGAGGAAAAGTTCAACTAGCGGCTCGATTGATGATTCAAGAGTCGTTTTTGAGCGATCGGAAATGGTTGGCGATCCGGCGCTGATTCAATTCGAACGATTTCAAGTATGAGAAATCTAATTTGGCGTTAATTACTGCTTATGCGGCCTCAAATATGGACGATTGATTATTAGATGCGGTATTTATTGATGTAAATCAATGAAAGAATATTTAGCCGTCATAACATTTTCGGCAAGTCTCGTAATTCACAGGGGTAGGGTGAAGTGGGGGAATCGCGGCCGCTAAAGGATATTTGATAATAGAATAATGGTCGAAGTATTTTGAGGGACCAATAGGAAAAAAACGCATTTAAATTTCTTTTCCTTACAGTGTGCTGATCTTTGTTTTTCTGGTTTAGAAATTGCAATGTTTTCATCAAAAAAATTTCTTTTTGCGTTTTTATTATTTAGTATTCTTTAATTCTAAATGCTTCTTCAAAAGGCTTGGAGGTATTATTATTAGAACATGATGGAACAGAGATTTTCTTTGTGAAAAAAAAAATAATTTTGTAGTCGTCTGTCTCTTAGATAACCCATTTGCACTATCATTGCAGCTTCTGACTGTTCGTTGGTCCAAGACGCTTTTGTTGTTTTTTGTCAAGAATTGCGTGGTATCTGTGAAAACTAATATAACCCTATACATGTTCTTGAATATTTGAAAATTGGGTAATACCTTAGACAAAGGTTGTAAAGGTAATACCTCAAACAAAGGTTTGTCTAAGGGTGATACCGTCCGGCCGGAATTCCCCTTCTTAGGCTGGCCGGTATTATACCCTTAGACCAAGTGAGGGATATAGTCTATGGTACTATTATTCTATTATTCCAGAGTAATATATTATTTTCAACAGATAATTGATTACGAATTATGTAATATTGTTTAAGTCCCTATCATTTTTTGCATATTTCGGCCAGGAAGTTCGCAAAAATTGATGATTTCAAAAAAAAAAAATTTCATGAGATTCAGTTTCTTTTTGAATTTCTTCTGAAGAAGTTAAAGGAATATTTTATTGTATAAAATATTGTACATAATTCAGGTCATTAGATTCACAACTTGGTAATCTCGAAAGAAATCTGCAGTATTATTTTCTGATTTAACCACATTCAATTCTATAATCATAATTGCGATATAGTCATCATCTCAAACATACATATGTTCATATAATTTATAATTCATGGAAATATGTATATCACACACCCTCAAGACTAGTTATTGTAGCAGATAGTGGAAAGTGTCACGAGAGGTCCAATCCCTACCCAATATTAATCCGAGTCAATAAAGGCATCCTGTTTACGCTTGTCCGGACATGTGGAATTTCAAATCCTCATTTACGGAAGGTGCGAAATCACACTGTACACGTACCTACAGGATAATAAATACACACGTTCCAAATACCCATTGGATCTCTACCGTAGGATCCTGTTCATAAATCCGTTGCGTTTTCTCTGACACCGTATCTATATCCCACAGAATAGGGGGCGCTACATATTACACGAATTGCCTATTTAATTACGCATGCATGTACTTAGTTAATATGTAAATTGAGCAACCACACATGGGTTTATCAGATCAGCTTGACTTCGACGCGCATCCGGTGTTACAACAGCACTCTGTTATTTTGGCCTTGTTAGCAAAATGAACCTTCTATATGCTCAAACTCGATTCAGAACATAATTAAGTACAAATGAAGATAACTGGATGAATGCAATGGGGTTTTAGTTTCACGGACAACGGTGGGAAGTTTTAATTTTATATATGCTTTAAATTTTTCTCTCGGTATCCTTGTTTTGTTTGGGATTTCGAGAGCTCGATTTTGTTTGCGGAGTTAAAAAAAGAAGGAATGTAATTAAAGAGATCCTTTTTTCCGATGCGACATATAGCAGATGATTTATGGAAATGACATCCTTGAAACTATATGAATTTGTCTGTAGAATTTCTTGTATATCGAATATATCAAGTGTGTTTCTGGGTAGCTATTGAAAGAGGAATTTTATAACAGTACCTATTGCATTCAATTTTTTCCACTGTTTCAGTTGTCTTTCGGATTGACAGCTCTTATAAAATTAGTCAAATGTTTCTTATCACAAATCGCAATAATTCATGAGCAGAGTGTTTCTTCACGGTTGCCGTAAAAATAGTGTACGTAACACGTCCGGAAATATTTTTCTTGTACTCGCAGACTTCCAGGACTCACCACCGACTCGTCCTAGAATACTGTCTACTCGTCCAGAAAAAACTCTACTTTCCCGAATGAAAGATGGATTCAACCTATACGATATGAAGCAATAATGATATATTTTATTGCTCAATTTCTTTCTACCAAGTTAATGTACAATTGTCATGGACAACTGAGCATAAAGTATTCAGAAGCTATACGAGTAATGCTAATTTATTTTATGTCAACAATTTTATCCCTTACAATACCAAATAAGCAATCAACTTCTAGCTTATATTGATACTTCTTTGTTGCTGTCCTCTTTTCTTGCCATTTCTTGGACTCTTGTTTGGATTCAGGCTCCAAGTATTGAACCGACGTTTCAACTCTTTAACAATTCACTCCAAAATTTGATTCGGTAAATGGTGATATCTGATATTCGAAACTGATTGTAAAATTTTTTTTTCACTTTCCGACGATGTTGTGAACTCCACTGGCTTTTCTGAGCGGAAGTCGATCTCGAAAAGAACTAGCTAAGCCACTTATAAATAATCGATTTACTAGAGCACTGTCCCCAATAAACCGTTTGGTTCTATTTCATTCAAAGTATGTAGTTTGATCGTTCCTTTTTTGCTTGCAGAGGAAATTTATCACAGTATTGTATTCAATTTCCTCCATTGTTTCAGTTTTCTTTCGGAATCGATTGTTCATCACGCAAACAAAATCTTCAACTGTTAGCAGCCACCATTCAATGTTGGGTCAACAATTAGCAGTGCTGCGCTTGATGTGGCGTAGGATAATGAAGCACACACTGAATTCAACGGAATCTTCTATCCCGCACAAGCTCATTAGCTTCAGAGGTTTTTTTCGTGTTAGTGATGTATTGATCAGTTAGAAGGTTTTCAAAATGAAGGCCTTTGATCTATCTCGCTTGTAGAAATATTTTCACAATATAAACCATCATTTTTCCAGCTTTGATTTCATTATCTGATTGAACCTACTTATATCGGTCGTTCCAAGGTGAGTGGCCTATTAGATTATTATGGAAACTATTGATGGTAAACATTTCAAATTTTGTGGATCGATATTTGGCCATGTGAGGTACATTTTTAAAATATTTCACATTTCCAATGTTGCCGGATGTACGACAATTTGGTAACAACTCTGTTATTTTGAATGCCACATCCGGTATTTATTTTTTATAATACTCCATAAAATATTGAATCTATTCACTTTACTTTTTCCTACCTTACTTTAACGATTTTTGAGTTTTGAATAATAAATTTTAGATCAAATTGGCGTATTACGAAAATGACTTTAGTTCTCTTCTTGAGATTTGAGTCAAAAATAAGGCAAGTCATTAGATATCGATCTGATCTATCTCACTGCTGTTGACAATCATTATTTGCTAAGTTACAAAATCGTTGAGATTTTAGAGCGTATTGTACTGATTCCAAAAATATACTAGGTGTCTAATTTAAAAAACAGACTTTTTTTATGATTTTGTAAGTTGGCTAATGATAATTTTTTTTGTTCTATCCTGTATAACAGATATGAATAATTCGAAAGCAGTGATATAGATCATAGATCAGATCAATATCTAATGTCTTGCTAAATTTCTGACTTGAATCTCAAATATTGAGCGAATTAGAGTCATTTTGGTAACACGCCAATTCGATCTAAAATTTCAAAACATAATTTATAACTCAAAACCGTTAAAATTTAGGTATGAAAGGTTAGAGTGAATAGATTCAATATTTTATGTTATCTCATAAAAAAAATGGGAATAACGGATGTCTCATTTAAAATAACGAAGTTGTTGCCAAATTGTCGTATATCCGGCAACACTGGAAATGTTAAATTATTTTAATAATGTAACTACCAAATTTTAAATCTTTAGCATCAATAGTTTCCATAATAATCTAATAGGCCACTCACCTTGGGACACCCGATATAAGTAGGTTCAATCTGGTAATGAAAGCTTGAAAAACGATTGGTTTGTATATATTGTGAAAATATTTCTACAAGCGAGATAGATCAAAGGCGTTCAATTTGAATTCTTTCAACAGATCAATACATCACTAATACGAAAAACAACCTCTGAAGCTAATGAGCTTGTGTGGGATAGAAGATTCAGTCGAGTTCAGTGTATGCTTCATTATCTTACGCCACATTGAGCGCAGCACTGCTAATTGTTGACTCAACATTGAATGGAGGCTGCAACCAGTTGAAGATTTTTGCGTGCTGAACGAGAAAACTGAAACAGTGGAGAAAATTGAATACAATGCTGTGATAAAATTGTTCTGCAAGCAAAAAACGGAACGATCAAACTACTTTGCATGAAAAATAAAAGGTTTATCGGGGAATAGTGCCCTAGTAAATCATTACGTGATCTATGAGTGGCTTGGTATAGTTCTTTTCAGTAATCGAGTTCCGCTCAGAAAGTAAAGCCCACAACATAAGACATCGTAGGAAAAGTGGAAAAAATTGTACTGGAGTACCTAGAACTGTTAAAAACCGGTATCTGTGTCAGTTGGAATATCAATATCACCATTTACCGAATCAGATTTTGAAACAAATTGTTAAAAAGTTGAAACGTCAGATCAATACTTGGAGCCTGAGTCCAAACAAGAGTCCGAAAAATGGCAAGAAAAGAGGACAGTAGCAAAAAAAAAGTGTCGGAGTTAGCTAGAGGTTGATGCCTTTTTGGTATTCTAAGGGGATATAAATTTTTGACATAAAATAAATTTCCATGTTCCTGCTGAGTTGAAGCATTGCTCGTATTGCATCTGAATACTTGATCAGTTGCCCATGACAATTGTACATTAAATTGGTAGAAATTAAGCAATAAAAGGTCATTTTGATTCATTCTGTATGAATTAAATCCATCTTTTATTCGGTAGACGGAAAAAGTTATGTAATCAACTAGGTTATTGAAGACAGCAACTAATGGTCAAGATATTCAATAACCGAGTTGATGACAAGACTTTTCCAACAAGCTCGTGAATTGTGTTGGAACTGGACGTTAGACAACACAAACATCCACGCCCACGCCGGGATTCGAACCCAGGACCACCGACACCATGGTCAGGAGTCATACGCATTAGACCACCTGGGTCGGCTTATAAATTCTCGGTTGAAATAATTCTCATTTTGCACAAAACATATCTGACATAATATAATTCTATGATTCTATATTCCGGTAGAGTGTTGGCATTTCTCGTAGTGCTGTTGAATACTTTGTTTACGGTTGCTATGAAGATTGCACATTAAAATAGCATAAATTCAGCATTAAAATGGGTCATTAATGATCAATTTCGTACCATTGAAATCATCTTTTATTTTGAGGTCGTCGGAAATAGTAATTTAATTTTTACGTAACAAGTCCGGAAAGTAGAGTTTTCTCAGACGAGTAGACAGAATATTAGGACGAGTCGTTGGCGAGTCCTGGAAGTCTTCGAGTCCAAAAAAACGATTTCCGGACGTGCTATGAATACTATTTTTCCGCAACCGTGAAGAAACACTCTCGAATTCATGAATTATTGCGATTTGCGATAAAAAAACATTTGACAACTAATGTTATATAACTGTCTGCCTTAATTTCGTAGTTATGTCAATATTCAACTGGATTCATCAACACCATATTTACTTCCTGGCGTAGTCCGGAAAGTACGTCCTTCCGGACTAGGCCGGGAATTGCTCCTTTCTCAAAGAAAAAAGTTACGGAAAGTGGTTAATTTTCGGGGTGTTGACGAAAAAATAGATTTAAGGTCGATCCACTTATTTCCTTGACGTGATGGCAACGTTGCTGTCATTGCTGCACTCACTTCAGTGTAATCCGTTATCAATTTTTCTCCATCCACACAGCAACGTACGGTGTCGTCCGTGTGTCAGTGTTTTTTGATACTTTGTATAATTATGTCAAAAGGTTGTATTCAACAATGTAATCAAATCGCAGTGAGAAAATCAATATGTTTAATTCTATTCTAAATAAAGGTGGAATTGATGAGACCATTACATCATAAAACTAAAATAAACTGAAAAACATGATTTCACAACAACGAGTCAGGATTCAGGTTCTGGAAAATGCTGGAAATGTTCTCCTCTTTGCTCCAAACACTTCTCACATTTTCTTTTCACAGATTCGAAAATATTACTCAAAATGAAAGGATCATCGTTAGTTTGATGAATTTTCAATGATTCTAGTCTTTAGTTGGTCCAAATCAGAAATAGGTAGTTGAAAGATGAAATTCTTAGATGAGGCCATAGGAAAAAGTCACATGTTTGAAATCACACGATCTTGGTGGAAATTCATGTTCACTATTGAGGCTTATTAGTCGATCATGAAAAATATTTCTCAGAGTTGAAATGGTTTCTGTATCTTTGTGTCCCATGGCCCCATCTTGTTGGAAATAAGAATTGGACCATTCATCGAAAGTCAATTCAGCTACAAATGGCATGATAATTTCTTCCTTATAACGATCTGATGTTAGAGTTCCATCAAAGAAAATAGGCCCCACAATTATTTTCTGGCTGCGCACACCAAACTCCAATTTTTTGAGAATGTGGTGGTGTCTCGATGTAAAAGTTGTCTGGTTTTTGGCTGCTCCACATCCTCATATTTTGAGAATTCACATATCCCGAGAGAGGGAACCAGGCTTCATCGGAAAAAAATATTTGATCCAGGTTATTAATTAATTGTTCGAGAAACCACTGGCAGAAATCCATCCTACGAGGGTAATCAACTTCTTCAAGTTTTTGGTAGTACGTTATATTCTATACGGTAATAAATTGATGTCTTTTTTCAATATTGTGTGAGATGTGCCAATGGAGACTCCAGCCAGTTGAGATAAAACTCGAATGGAAGTTCGTAGAGCTTCTGTCATCACCTTAGACTAAGTTTTAGTCTTAGACTAAGGGGATATGGTCTAAGGTCATCACATTTTCGACGTTGCTGATCAATTCTGGGGTTCTCTTCTTTGGTCGACCACTTCCTTGTTTTCTTCAAACACTACCTGTTTCACGGAAAACGCTAACACATCGCAAAACAGTGTTTTGGAAAGCTTTAAAACCCACAGCAACATTGGGATACTAGATCCTGAAGTCGCTTAAACATTCGTCGACAGAATATTTCCATTCGCCTTCTATTATTTCACCATTTCTGGAGTACGACTCATAGTCTGGGTGCCGGTGGGCCAAATTACAAATTATAATATATTTTTCTTACTCTCTGTATAGCTAGATTAAGTTGAGTCTACCACATTTTTCCTCTGTCATTTTTCTTGTAGTCGCGGCTTTTTTTCAGCAAACATCTCGTAAATCGACCATATTTTCAATTTCTTCAAATCATACATATACTTTTCTTGTAAAATGCAATCATAAAACAATCTAGGAGGAATCAGAAAACATGATTGTCCGACAAAAATCGTGTGGCTTTGAGCGTGTCCACCAACATGAACATGACTAAAAATCGCATTTTTTTAAATTATTAATATCCTTCTGGTTTTTTCAGAATCGGTTGATATAACCATATGAAATATGGAATGCAATTGTCCGACAAAAAAAATGTGGCGTTTTTCTGTCCGACAGATGAAAGTCGACGGATTTTTGAAAAAAAAAATTATACATATATTTTTTTTCCTTCATATACTCTCTTCACATTGAAAATACAATATAGTGCACCAGTTGTCCGACAAAAAAATGTGGCGTTCATTCAAAAATTAAAGAATTCAATGCTCTACTTTGGGTATTAATAATATGCATTAATCGGATATAAATTTGCTTATGTTATAAATATACATTTGATTTTTTGAGAATCATTTAAGAAGGATATGATGAATACAATCATTCAACTGTCCGACAAAAAAAGGTCGGCAATTTCTCAGTCCACCGAATGAAAGTTAGTGGTCTCGTGCCACAAGATGATGACACGCCATCCGTATCAAGTTTTTTGGAAACGCAACAAACACAAATGGATGTAGATCAAGGGTAAGAGTAATTTATCATTAAGTAATAACAAGATTCGTATTCGAAATTTTGATTTCAATTATTCGATAGGACTTTATATATTTTTTTTAATTATGTGTAATCTTCGCAGGTGTGCGATCGCGGAGTCTGAATTAATTAATGAAGATATAGAAGAGTTTCTGGATACCTCCATTATTGAGAAATTTAGCACTAGGAAAAAAAGTGAGGAATGTTTTTTTGCCATAAAGTCATAATCAGGAAGAATTTTAAGAAAATTGTTTGCCGTCCTGTTAAGAATAAAAAAAGTTTTTTATCGAAAATCAAATCTTGCGGAGTTCCCACAAGGCGTTATTCACGACAGTGAACCACGCTTTCGTGAAATACACTTCTGTGTGAACGCATAGTTTTTAACCCTTTAGTGCCCGACGGTACTCCTGTGTACCAACACTTTTGACGCGTCGTAAAACTACACAGGATGCAAACTAAGGTCCGGCGCCCCGACGGTATATTTCAGTACCATTCCTGATCCAATGAGAGTATCGATAGTTTCCGTAGCGCCCTATAAAAACTTAGTGTACTCGTTTGTACATTGTTAGATCCAGTGTGCTCTGACGTTTTCGCATTATGTTTTTATATTCGTCTCTGCATTTGTTTTCCGATATATTGCTATTTTTCTTTTGTGAATATTGTTGCTTGTGACTATACTGAGTAAGTTTATGCTTGAAGAATAAACATTCGAATATCTTTTTGATTAGATAATTCCCATTTTTCATCAGGACGCAGAAGTACCGTCAGGAAACATGGAGAACAAAAAATCAGTTACGAAGTACATACGGAGTAATTCGCAGGTCACGTAAATGGTGGCATAGACTATTCTGGGGATTTCTTGACATAGCATTCGTGAATGCTTACATAATATACAACATGCAATTTGAAAAAATGTCCACATTGGAATTTAGAAGATCTGTTTCTTTAGGGCTCATGTCGATGAATTTCAAAAATGTTAGGAACAGGAAATATGGACAAATAGTGAAGAGACGGAAATACAATTATAGTGTACCTGATGACGTGAGGCTTGGAAATCGTGGATCTCATTGGGTTGTATTCACGAATAACAGAGGAAGGTGTGAAATGTGCAGGCTCTGTATTCTGGACAAGTGATCTTTCGAAGCGTATACGAACTCCATTGCGCGGTGTGTGTATTTTTGTGGGTAAATGAGCGACTCGCGCAATGAAGTTCGTATACGCTTCGAAAGATCACTTGTCGAGAATACGAGGTCAGTTCGCGTGGAATACAATCTCGACCTCAGAGCAAATGTTCAACATGTGGTTTATTCTTGTGTTGAAAATAAAATTGTTTCCTTGAGTACCATATAATGGACTGATTAATAGCGTTTTCTTTGGGAAAACTGGTGCGCACCAGAATTGCCCCAGTGCAATGTTTCGTGTTCCATTGGTACAAAGAACAATGAAATGCTCATGAAAAATTGCACTCAGATCGCACTGGGGCAATTCTGATGCGCACCAGTTTTCCCAAAAGAAAACGCTATAAGATATATAATTATAATACTTTAATTTTTCTAATAGCTACTTTTTTAATTTTGTGAAAAAATTCAATGATAAAAGTGAAAAAAATATTTTAGTTAATGAGAGTTGTTTTGACACGATGAATGATATTATTCCTGACGGTACTCAGAAGTCCATTTTTTGTTTTTTTTTTCAAATATGAAAATTAAATTCTGAAAAAAATTAAGTGTTATTTCAAAGCCCTCTACAAACGAAAAATAGAAAAAAAATTAATAATTCACTTTTTTTCGTACTTTGGGCACTAAAGGGTTAAACTTGCTTTCGTGAGGAATGCGTTCACACAGAAGTGTATTTCACGAAAGCGTGTTCACTGTCGTGAATAACGCCTTGTGGGAACTCCGCAACATGCTACTGAACTTAATGATTTGAGCACTTTGCACAGAATTGCAGAAGAACTAAAAATCGATATGCAGTTATGCTATCATAGTCAGTGCCGTTTGAAATATTTAGCGCAATATCAGCAAAATGCGAAGAAACCAGATAATTCGAACTGGGCTACCACTCGTGATTTCAATAAAATTGCTCGTGAACAGGTCTTAAAATTCGTTCAGGAGGAAGTAGTGAATGATTTGAAAATTCTATCGATTCCATTCATAGAAAGGTGCTACATAGATTTCTTGCAGGATTTATATAATCTGAGTCATTTCGAATGTACAAATTTATTTAATACAAGCAATCTGAAAAAATTCATCTTGACGAATTTGAAAGAAGAAATTACCTCAGTGAATATTTCAAATGAACAGTATATTATGTCGTCAAACGTCAACTGAAAGGATTTGACGCCTCTATAATGCCACCAACTGAAGTAGAGTTAATCGAACAGGTGAAGAGGACGATTTATATATCAAACGTGTGGTGTAATGCTCATCTGAGAAATCCAACGATCCTTAGACCAGAAGATTGTGGTTGGACACAAATTGACGACAATATCACCACCACTGGTTCAATGGACCTCAAAATCCATCATTTGAAGAAATAACAACTGAAAACACAGGTAGGATGTGGAAAATTTGCCATAGCTTTCTAGAATTATAATCAATAATTTTTCAGATTCAGATGATGAAGAGGAGGATGGCCAGACTGACGAATTCGCAGATTCATCGGATACGGATTCTGATGAGGATGACTGTGACTCCGATAGGGATTGAGCTCTCGAATTCGAACCACTGCTTTTTTATTTATTATATTTGAATAAAAATGTCATTGAATGATCAGAATTACACATTTTCAATTAAAATCAATTGTTTCATATCAATAATAATAATCGAAGAGAGATTCTGAAACGAAACCATACATTTTAAGTAGTTTTTTTGTCCGACTGAGGATTTGCCGCATTTTATATGGTGGACAGTTGTTTTTTCTATGATGAACAAATCTCTCTCAAATATAAATTCATTGGTGTCGGAAATATATTAATAATTTTAAAACTCAAAAAAATCGCCGACTTCCATCTGTCGGACAAGAAAAACGCCACATTTTTTTGTCGGACAATTCATTTTCATATTTCATATGGTAATATCAACCGATTCTGAAAAAATCAGAAGGATATTAATAATTTAAAAAAATGCGATTTTTAGTCATGTTCATGTTGGTGGACACGCTCAAAGCCACACGATTTTTGTCGGACAATCATGTTTTCTGATTCCTCCTAGATTGTTTTTATGATTGCATTTTACAAGAAAAGTATATGTATGATTTAAAGAAATTGGAAGTAAGGTCGATTTACGAAATGTTTGCTGAAAAAAAAGCCGCGACTACAAGAAAATGACAGAGGAAAAATGTGGTAGACTCAACTTAATCTAGCTATACAGAAAGTAAGAAAAATATATTAATAATTTGTAATTTGGCCCACCGGCACCCAGACTATCATATATGAAAGCCTTTTGTACATCAGTGAAAACCATTTTTAAAATTCGCTGAGTATTTCAAAAAAATAATAATTTCAAAACAACACACAACGCTAACTTTCAAGATAACCTGGAAAATAGTGAAGTAGAAGCTAAGAACTATGTTCAGACACAGAATATTGACGTTCAAATTCCATAACCTACTTGACGAATTTTTCTGAACGCACGTTATTTTCCGATATATTTCATTACTGAATGTCAGTTTACGGTTCGTCACGTCACTGAAATGTGTGGATCGAGCTTTATTGTTCCATTTCATTCAAAGCCATTTAATTCCACGTTCTCCATTAGTTCTCTGGCTAATTTGCAAAAACTCTCGTCGACAAATTCATCTTCTCTCATGATCGAAATAATAACGAGTATACCAATAAACTGTCCATAGTTTTTGGTCCATATAGGTGCGAATTTCGAACAGGTTGCAATATGAGCGCGCTCGAATTCAGTGGAGAATTTGCGACATATCGATTAAACGTACATTTCCTGTCGAAATTTGATTGTGTCCGTCATAAAACGAAATTGTTCCGTGCGTTTTCATTGCCTCGTTTCGCATCATTGCCTCCGATAATGGCGGGCCGGTCGGTAACTCGTTCGTCGAAACTCAAATTAGGACCCCCAGTGACAATCGGCTGGATTAAGGCAGATAAAGTCGACGGTTCTCGAACGAAACATTTTGATGGTTATGCCAATACTTGGAGCGGAAATGGCTGGGAGGACGCTGTTGTAGATTTAATTCAGATATCTGTAACTGGGTCGACTGGGGTGAGTTTGCTTAGGATGGTGAAGGCATGTAAGTATGACCTTATTGTTTTGTTTTGGAACCGAAATAGTTATTTTTGTATCTAGTGCGCGAAATGCTACTTTGGTGAACTGATTTTTTAACGAGGCGCAGCCGAGTAATAAAAAATAGTCGAGATCACCAAAGTATTTCGCGCATGACATTAGAGATTCACGACTTGACTTGATATTCAAGCTACTTGACTTGGCTTGACTTGAAATCAAGTCAAGTTCGAGTCAAGTAGTAGTTTTCCAATGTCAAGTCAAGTCAAGTATTAATTTATCAAGTACTCGAAAATTCAAGTATTTCTATCAAGCTACTTGATTTTAAATTGAAAATTTTTATTGCAGTGTTCACATCAATAAATTATGGAATGAGAATGACCCTTGCAAAAAATACTTTCATTTATTAAACTTGAATATCAACAATTTCAAAATGGAAACAATGGTCAAGGGGGCAGGGGGCCCAAGGGGGCCAGGGGGGGCGTGTTCCCCCCCCCCCCCAGAGTTCCATGATGCCCTCCCCCAGAAAAAAGAGGAAGAAGAAAAGAAATAAAGGGCGCAAGTATAGAAATTCAAAATACTAGAGGTGCCCCGCATATTATACTCATAATTGGAAACGATATCAAGCAATGTTCTACTTTCCCAAATAGGCTTGGATGGCAAATGCCTTTTTAATGCAGATGTTCCACAATTTTTAATTTTAGTACAGTGGTGCAAAGCGTGCATTCTCTTGCTTATCAAACTTTCTCGAACTCTTCGGATCTTGTTCCACTGTGAAATAACCTGTGATTTTTTTCTTTCCATCACTCTTAGATTCTTTGTGTATTGGCTCTTGTAAAAGTTCACGATCTCCGGATTGAGTATTTTTGTGAAACACATATTCTGACCCGCTGGTAGCTAATTCCATTATTTCCGATGATATACTCATTTTTTGCACAGGTTCAAACACTATTATATTATTATAATATGTGACGTAACTACTCACACACTTGGACAAAAATACCTCTCTATTCACCTAGATCGAATTGACGACTGCGCGATCGCTTCATTCAGGTCGGAGCTCGGGGAACCCCCTGAACACGCACTTGCAGAAATATACGCAGAACGACTCGTACGTATCGTATCAAGATCAAGTAATACCAAGTAGCTTGATATCAAGTCAAGTAATAAATATCTCAATCAAGTCAAGTCAAAAGTCAAGTATGTATTCGTTACAAGCTTGACTTTCAAGTCAAGTTCTTCTTTAAAATATCAAGCTACTTGACTTGATGAATCCCTACATGACATGCAAACAAAATTTTTCTACAAACGCTTAGCTTAATATGAAAAAAAATATTGAACTGGTTTGAACTGTTTTTCCAAATCGAGTAATTAGGTATTATAACTATGGGCAAATATATGCAATATGTTGAAAGCAACACTCAATGTTAAAGAAAACGTGGATTTCAAGAAATTTACCAAGTTAAAATATAAAAATCCCATATAGTTTACATGCAGTGTGCGAAGTAAGTATTTCGCACATTACTTCGCGCACGGTGTCATAGGAACAAAGGAAAATGAAAAAAAGGGACACTTCGCATATTCTTGCCAATGCGCGATGTGACCCTTTTTTTCATTTCCTTTGTTCCTATGACACCGTGCGCGAAGTAGTGTGCGAAATACTTACTACGCACACTGCATGTAAACTATATGGGATTTTTATATTTTAACTTGGTAAATTTCTTGAAATCCACGTTTTCTTCAACATTGAGTGTTGCTTTCAACATAGAATATATTGCCCATAGTTATAATACCTAATTACTTGATTTGGAAAAAACAGTTCAAACCAGTTCAATATTTTTTTTCATATTAAGCTAAGCGTTTGTAGAAAAAATTTTGTTTGCATCTCATGCGCGAAATACTTTGGTGATCTCGACTATTTTTTTTTAACTCGGCTGCGCCTCGTTAAAAAAATCAGTTCTCGATCACCAAAGTAGCATTTCGCGCACTAGATACAAAAATAACTATTTAGGTCGGCCTCAATTGCCTCAAAATAAGGTAAGTGTAATGTGTACGAATTTGAACATTAATAACTCATTTTAATGTTCAATTTCTATTATTCTAATGTGCAATTATCATGGGCAACCGGAAAAAAAGCATTCAGAAACAATACAAGTAATGTCAAAATTCTACTGGAACAAAGAATAGCTATTATTACAAGTAGGGAAATATGAATAGTATTAGTGTATAGGCAACCGTGGGAAATGTATTAATATTTCTCGTGTTGTAATCAATAGTTTTTTTTTCTGATCGAAACAGTATCGTTCTTAAAATGGAAAAATTAATAGTATATTGTCAATTTTTTATTTAATTGGTTTTTAACGTTGCTATGAGCCGTGTTTATGAGAATCATGGTTTTATTTCAACGTCTTGTCAGAAATAGAATTATTGAAATAATGTCGAACTACGTCGAAACTCAAGCGGCGAAAGCCGTGAATTTTTTATTCAGGCCAAATCTAAAGCTGCCTATAGTAAAAGGCTTTCAGGAGTGGAAAAGAAAAAGTTTGGTGGACGGTGTCAGCGAAAATATTTTGCTAGCATATTTTGAAGATCTAGTATGTTGCTCTGATTCTTGTTCTTTTCAATGTATGATTAATTCATTCGATCTCCTGTTGCAGGAATATTCACCAAACACGTTATGGCCAAAATTATCTATGTTAAGATCCATGCTACATTTGAAGGAAAAAACGAATGTCAAATTAGGTATTAGGTGGAAGTATTTGTTAAGAACATGAATAAAGGATCAGTTCCCAAAAAAATTAGCAGTGTTGTTCCTGGAACAGATCAAGAAAGTTTTGATAGAAGCTCCAAATGACTTTTTTCTGATGTATAAGGTTGCATATCATACTATTTTCAGTGAAATATGACTTGACGTTTCATATTTCCCTTGGGACAATATGACTTGACGTTTCGTATTTCCCTTGGGAAATATGAGTGTGTTATGACATATGGTAACTAAGGCGATATGGGTCAATATTGATTCGATCATAAAAAACATATAAATTTCAATATGTTAAGTGTATGTCTTGTGCAAAATAAGAATGTATTTCAAACAAAAATTTCTAAATTTATAGGCCGGTCAACAAGACAATCTTCTAAATTTAAGATGAGCAGATGGTATTCCTCTCTTCAAAATTTTGTTATAAAAAATCCATTCCATAACTTCAAATCACATATAAAAGTTGGGCGATACTTATTCTCCCTAAGATTGGCTCCCAACCAGTGGCCGCAGTGGTCCGCGAATGGTTTCACATTTAGCTGGACTGATCTTTCATTCGACATGAAATCAAAATTTGGCATGATTTGAGACTTCTATTTTAATAACACAGTCTGAAGAAACACTAGGTCATTGAGTAAAAATGTTGAAGTTCTAGTGTGAGAGGTCAAGATCAAAATTTAAGAAAAGCCCCGAGGAATTATATTCTATAGTTCTGATGATGCGACCCTCGTGAAATTTTGCATGAACATTCAGCATAGCAATCTTCATCTACTAAATGAATTCCACTCGAATCGGATACCTTGTTGTGGAACTATAAAGATTTTTCTTTTCAATATTCCAATTGAATTTTCTATGGCTCTGTTAGCACTAACGCCAGGATATTTTGCACGAGCTCATTAGGACCATCTTGTATATGGCCGCGAAATTTCATTTCGAATGGTTTTGTTTTGTCTGAGACAAACATTTCGAATGGCCATATTTTATGGAACACACTTTACGATTTGGCTGGTTAACGAACTTAACCGTGGCATTTAGGAACCAAATTCACCCTAAAAACATCAATTATCTACGAAAATTTCTCCTAAAATTATTCTGCTTAAGGAACAGAATTGAATTTGACCAATTGTTACCATTGTCGGCTAAAAATTCGAGAATTATAGACAATTTGGCAAAACGGTATAGCTTTTGTTTGTAGAACGAGCGCTCAAAAGTCTTAAATGGACTATGACCATAAAGAACTTCTTTTTCATGAATGTTTTTGGAACATTTCAATAACCAGTGTCGTTAGATGAATTTGTCCCATTTTTTTGATATTTTTACATGCTAGATTGAATTGAATATGCATCTTGAAGATTCCCAAAATAAACATTCAGAAAATGTTGCCATTAAATTCCTTGTCGACGATGATTTACGCACTTTAATTCACAAATTTCAGTCATTGTTACAAAAAACTGTATAATATTTATTCTGCTTATGCGGATGACAAAAAGTAAGCAAAGCAAAAAAATACACAAGAAAATATCAAAACATCAACAGTTTTGGCTGATGAGTTCAATCGTTGATTTCAGTAGCTTATATGGATATATTCCATAACTGAAATCTAATAAAAATAACCCTTTCAGTGTAGACGCTGATGTAGTTAGGTACTGAAAGAATCCAGAAAGAAATCATTATTGAATTCCAAAATGAAAGAAATTGAAAGAGATCTTGTGGAGTCCTATTTACTTTGTTGTGGTATAGACCAGCAATTTTTACTTTATGGTGTTCGCAACAACATTCATACGAACAAGGATTTTCTGCCTTAATTGTTTTATACCCTCTTCTTCTTCAACCCTAATGATATTCTACTATTGTTTGAGAAGAAGTACTTCTCCTTAAACATTGATTCTACCATAAGTTAAACTTCCCCTGGATTACTACCCTGTATGAAAACTTTACGTTACCGGACACTAGGAGAAAATTAACCCCAACAAAATTGAAGCTGGCCGTTTGTCGAAATTGGATAGGTTTGTTCAGTACCGTCGACGTCAGGGACTGCACCCAACCTATGTAAATAAATATCTGGCATAATTTGTTTATTCGAATTCGAGAAGATAATAGTGTTACCATTTTCATTGTTGTTTTCCAAAAATAAGAATTCTGTTATCATCTGCTTTACTATACATTATTCCTATTGATTGGAGTTAAAATCACGTTATATTTATACTTATCTACCCTCTCTCCACTGAAATGCAAAAACAATCGGCTACAATTTTATGTATCCTGTTCCATAATTCAGTTTTTTGTTGATGTAGAAGACGTTTCAATTTAATTCATTTGAAGCATTATATTATAATATATTAATTATTATAAATATGAATAATTATACATCAAATAAAGAAAATTATTTAGCTAAGGTTAGTGCAAAACCGGGTATCATACTGGCCTGCGTATGTTACCAGAGCTCAGGGAAAAATATCAGTACAAAAAACCTGTCTCGGCGTTTATAGAATTGAAACTTGAAACTAGTCGAATAAATACCTTCAATATTCAGTAACAAAATACTTGATTCATGCTCTTTGACCAGGGGGGTGTTTTAAACCTAGTCTGGCTTTCCAAGTGATGATTTTTCGAATCTTTTGTCCCTCTGAGACTGCTACAGGACCCTCCTGAAGGGTTATCATTTTCCATAGATTTAATTAGTCCTTAATATCTAATTCAATTTCGGAATAATGATAAAAATGATATAAGAAAAGATCGATTGAAATAATCTAGCCTGAAGCTGTAGTTCAGTGTACTCAACAAATGTCGCGTCAGTGAAAGTAATATAAGAAGCTTTTAATGACCAATTACCTCTTACGTCAAAGTTCTCTATCATGTCATCGTTGAAAAGTGAAAATGAAAACTCTTTCACTAACACTATACCGTCATCTCATTGAGTGATTATTTTACCATAGCTTTGAGAGGTTTTCAACTCAAAAGTTACGAATGCGAATGCGAATGCGACATTCTGTAACTACGGCAGTTCTGACTGTTCGGAACATATAACCTAATTATATGAACCTATTGATAATGCCGCATTTTGCACGCTGTGGTTTGACTCATCAGCTTCAATATCACATATTTCCTGGGACCATTGATGCCAGAGAATAACGCATATGTAAATGATTTTATCCATCTCTTTAATTCAATGTATCCATTATACGTTGGTTGAATGCAATATGATATTATCTTATATTTAATCTTGGAAATAATGACAATGCTGAATTCATCATTCGATCCACAAATCATAAAGATTCCTATATAACTTATTTCTAATGAAGCATTGAAATATAGCATCCAATACAATCAGAAGTTAGAATATTTCTAATTGAGGTGGACGAAAATCCATTTACTCATTGGGAACTGTTATTATAAAAACGTGAAAACAAGTTAATATTCTACTATTGTACTTAACTTATCTTCTGGTAAACTTACACTACCACATACCATTTACGCCTAATAAACTATGATTCACTTCGTAGGCACAAATGAGTTCCTAGTTGTGTTATTAAGATGATTGACTTTCTATTCAACAAAAACTCACATGTGGTATTCAATAATTTTTCTTTATTTATAGTTTTTGTTTTTTCATAAATAGCACATACCAAATTATGTAAAGGAGATGATCTGGTCATGTTGCAAAATGGCGAATTCACCGGTACTTTTTAACTATTTCTAAGCACTTTGGCATGAATGAGAATATTATCAAGAGAAAATATATTTTGGATATACTTGGATTTCTTTCGTTGAATATAGTTATAAAAGATAAAAATAAATGCAAAATAGAAAAGAAATTGGAATGGTTTTCATAAAGGTCTAAACATTCGTGAAACATCCTGTATCGTGTATCATCAAGATTATCTGGTATAAACATGTTGTACAAAACATTCAATAGTATTGAGTGAATATGTTTAGAGGCAAACGTTACGTGGAGGGAAATCGAAGCTATCTATATAGGATAGACTGCTGTTTTGATTCTTAAATACAGGCATTTTTACCATTACTTGTAGAAAATTGAACATTGTAGGTACAGTCACATCGACTAGACATCTGAATCTGTTCGTTGATTGTTTATGAAAACAGTGTTATTGTAGTCAAGAATATTTTTGTATAAGTCATGAGGAAAACTTGATCTGAGCTGAAAAATTCTCGAGAAAAACAAATATACCATATACTATTACGAAATCTTAGAATATTTTTACAATAAAAAAAGACGTTGAAATATATTACTCAAGAAGTGTTATTATAATGGAAAAATGATTTCTAGAATCATTTCATTTCATTGATTCATTTTTTTACTGGTTTTATTTGTGGAATAACTATATTTCGATCCAGATGATCTATTAAGGTTATTACAATAGTCAATCAAGGGTGGTCCATATGAGTACTCTTGGCATCACTCAGTTGCTACAAAAGTGGAGAACGTCCTGCCAAAAAACGATCCCTGACTTTTACAAGTATTTTTGAAAAACATTTAAGTTTTTACTAAAAATCTTATTGAGGGGAAAACGGGTTGAATACCCAGCAAAGGATTCACAAATAAATAATATACAATTTCCCAATCCTAAAACTACATACAAGAAGAAAAATAAATACTACATTTCAAACCTTAACTCCTAAAAGAATCTTCAATCAACACAATAGAATTCCGTATTGAAAGTCGACATCATTCTACAGATGAACGAGTTTTTTGTGGCGTTGATCCTGAGAAAGGATACCGCAAACAATTCTCTAGATCTTAATATTCTATCTGGCATTCTAAAACCGATAGACTCCAGAAGGCCAGACGCAGGCAGTAGACCATTTATGATTTTGTATAAAAACTCATGTCATTCAGCTTCCTACGATTATGCAAAGTCATAATTTTAAACCTTTGTTTGGTCAAGAAGTATTCATGGTTCAATATTGTGAACTTCTGAACCTCCAAGTGAGCCTCTGATCAATAAAATTTCTCTCTTTGGTCATCATGCTATGCAGAATTTTCAAAGAAAATCATTTCATGAAATCTAAATAATTGTTGGTGTGCTCATACGCCCAACAAGTGAATCATACATATGTTTAACTGACGTTGCAAAATGGCGAATGCGTCGGTGTATTGAAATATCGTAAATTTGAACATAATTTCAACTATTTTGTTGGGAAATAATATTGTGTTTTGATTGTACATAAACCACGTATTATAAAATAGTTTGTACAAAATAATAAGCTTTTTGAACGCTCGTTCTACTTAAACGAGTGCTATATCGTTTCACCCAGATGTCCGTTATTTTCTAATTTTGAGCCGAAAATCGTCTCAAACGATAGGGTTAGACTTCCTGATGATGAATTCGTAGTCAAATTTGATTCTGTCCGTGGGCCGTCCAGCGTTCGTTAGCACAATAACTTTGAAGGGATTGTCCTGGAGTCTTGAAATTTTCAGGATGAGTTCGGGTCCCAAATGGCTTGGTTGAGTTCGTTAATCATCCAAGTCGTACAGGGTGCTCCATGAATATGGCCATTCAAAATTTTTATTCCTCAATATCTCAGAAAATACGAAACCAATCGGAATGAAATATTACGGCCAAATGCAAGAGGCTGATTTCAACTACTGTGAACTGTGAACCATAGTAAACTCAATTGGAATATTGAAAAAACATCATATTACCATATAAAAAGATATCCGATTCGAGTGAATTTTTTTTGTGAATGGATATCTATATTCTGAATGTTCATCCAAAATTTTGTGGCCATAGTTTTAACAGAACTATAGAAAATTCAATTGGAATATTGAAAGACGAATTTTTATAGTTCCATAACAGAATATCCGATTCGAGTGAATTTTTTTTGAAAATAAAAAACTACTACCCTGAATGTTAAGCAAAATTTTGAGGGAATCGAACATATTTCATTTTTTGAATGATTTTTAGAATATGATTCCGATTGTGCTGAGATTCTGCATTATATATTTGGTATCAATTTCAAATCTCATATAAAAATTTGAGGTAATGGTCTTATTTATTCACCAAAGAACAAGCGCTCAAAAGCTCCTACTCAGGGTTTCGAAGTTTCATACTGTAGTGAGTCTCACTGGTGATTACATTGTAGCTTCAGAAAAAGTTTGTTTGAGTGATAATAACAACAATAGTATCAAATCATTCTGACTGCGACAGTTGTCATTTGATCAATTCAGAAAGTAACGTTTTGCTGCAGAACATCGAACATCGGAAAAAAATGAATTGAACGGGGTCTTTATCAGAGCTGTGCCGAAGCCTTGTGCTTAGTGCTCGTGAAAGCACTCGAAGCACTTTTGTTCTCGTGAGCCCTGTGCTCGCAAACACTGATTGAACCAGTGCTTAGTGCTTGGTGCTTCGCGAATTTTCCGAAAGGGCTTAGTGCTTAGTAATTCGAAAAAGTGCTCCCAAGCACTAAGCACTTCATGGACTTGTTGGACCATGGAAATGACAGACCGCGCGTGATTCAAATAGACAAAGAACTAAAATATTTTATTTCGTTTCACTTCTATAGATATGAAATTTGTTCATTTTTTCTTGCATTACAAACATTGGTGGTAAAAAACAATCTCACTGTATGTATGGACTTTCTGGAACAAGAACAGATTGTTACGATCAGGTATACTCCGTTCACGAAATGTTGAGTACATAGTAGGCGTTTCTTTATTTATCTGAAGTTGGAAGTATTTGCTGTCATAACGTAAAATAAATTCAATGTTGCCGAATGTACCCGGCCTCTTCCGACGAGCTGTGAGTTATCAATCAATTCTATGCGATATGACATTGCATACCAATCTGATAAGAAAATAAACATCATAACCTAAAATTTTAATATACACAGTGGAATATGTCAAATTATCATGGCCAACCGACGACTCAACCTTTCGTGAACGGACTATATCTATTATCATGATTCCAAGTAATTTATTGGCGAATATTCTAGTTACAGTTTGTCAACTGAAAGAATGCCATATACAGCTCAGAAAACCATAAAAAACATTTCCATCTAATTTGTTGACAAGACGTCACTGTTTGTCTATATTTTTTTTGGTATGTCTTCATTGTAACATGTCTGTATATTCGGAATTTATCAAAAATAATTATTTCGTCGACCTTAAAGGTAATTTTAATATGTATAAAATTTAATTAAATTACCAATTTTATGTTCAATTGATGCTGTTTCAATGTGCTATTCCATGGAAAACCGAACATAAAGCATTCCAGAAGCGATAGAATATTGTCAGAACTCAACAGTAACATAGAAATATAGAAATTTAATTATGTAAAATGTATGTCTTATGAAAAATAAGAGTGTACCTATTTCAATCAAGAATCTATATACAATTTATATTGATGTCGTCGGAAAAATCTTGTAATCAATCCAGTTATAATCTAGCGACTAATGGTTCCGAACTATTAAGGCGTGAGCTGCGCGAACGCTTTGAAAATATCTTGACCACTAGTCGCTCTCTTAAATAACCTAGTTGATTAAATATCTATTTAACAACTCGCTGAAAAAAAAACTATTGTCAATTTCAATTATGTCTAGTACAAAACACGATAACAATAGAAAGAAAAAATCAAGACTTCAAAAATCAAAATTCCAAACTAAGAGATATTTGGATGGAAATATTAAGTTTTATTTTGAAAAGTGCTTAGTGCTCGGTGTGTGAACGAATTACTTTTCAGAAGTGCTTAGTAATCGCGAGCATTCTTCAAAAAATAAGGAGCACTTTTCAATAGGGCTTAGTGCTTTGTGCTCGAAGCACTTTTCTTCAGTGCTTGGCAGAGCTCTGGTCTTATAAATGATTGTGACATTTGTAACATCGTAGGTTGCTTTGAAAATCTCGATGAATCATCGCAAATATGGCACAGTGACCCCACCAGTATTCTTAAACATCTCCTAGATAACAATACATTTCCAACAACAAATACAAAATCGCTAAAAGCAAATTTGTCATATAAAATAAATTTCAGTTACATAAACATGCGTAGAGTTAATGTATGGAAATCAGACAACCGCGCGTAAGCTCTATGACAGTTCGTCGAGTTTGGCATAGAGGAGTTAATGTAAGCAGAAACACAATTTGCAATTCAGAACGGATGTGTTCGAATAAACATTATGTGACGCATGATAAGTGTGCCTGTTTATTTTCTGAGGAATTTTCATTGTGGTGAGAAATGAATTCGGATACTCTTGGGTTAATTTGAATACAGAATCGAGAAGTTGAGTTGTATGAGTTTTGTGGTTACTGAAGGGGTTTAGCGCCGTATATAGTTATATCTTTAGAAGAATAGGTTTCCCTAATGCACCTCTCTAGTTGGGAAGAACACAATGATATTTTTTAGGGAATGATGAGTAAGATATGTGTGACAATCTACTATATAAAAATAAGTCGGGTTTTCCTCCCTGGCGCTATAACTCCAGAACGCACAAACCGATTTCAACGGTTATGTATTCGTTGGAAAGGTCTCGGATTCCGTTAGGTTTATGGCAAAGAAAATTCAGGAAAAATTTCAAGATATCGAAAAGAACGTAAGAAATTGGTAAATTTCTGACATTTCTAAAAATTCATTATTTATGACATCGAATTCAATGACAACTGTCAAGTCTCTTTGCGAGAGAGAAGTGCTTCGAAAAATTTCCTTATTTCAGAAGAAAAAGGCCAGATCCAATGGAACAAGGTATGAAATATCGTTTTTCAATCGGTTTATAACGTTTATTATTAAAAATATTTGTTCCAGAAAACTATTGAAATTATAAGGAAGTACGTGACAATTGTCAATTCAGTTTAGAGATCAAAAAAGCTATAGGAAATTTGCAATTTTGAGAAGGAAAACGAACAGATCAGAACCAAACACGGTACGAATATCGTTTTGAGTAGCTCTGTAACGTTTATTGATGAAGATATTTGTTCCAGGAATTCTGAAATAACCAGGAAGAACAAAATATTTTTGACATAAGTACGTCTGATGTAAACGTTTGTTCGTTTCGAGTAGAAAACGTTATTTGAATAGGTAAGTCCATATGAAATCATCAACTTCAACGTTCATTCAACGAATTCCAAACATTTCAGCAATTAAAAGCATCATTTCAGGTCGCAGTGATATTGAGGCTTCTACTAAACCGAATTTCCCTTTCACTGACTAATAAGTAATGAGAACAAAATTCGGGGATTATTCGTATTTTAGGAAAAAATACGCCAGGCAATGATAATTAAACTGTTTGTATTATGATAATTATCGATATTTCAATATATTTTTTTCGATTTCCTGATATGTTTACATGTTTTGATTCCTAATAAAACCCGCTGAGTCTGAGATAAACAGTCGTCACGTGTAACCAGGCAAGTGGTGTAACGACTAACATCTAGGTAGTGTACACGGGTTCGAATCCCCATCGTGGCATGTTCTGTTTATTCTGGATAAGAAATTGTTTCAGGTTCAAAGAAGCTAATGAAAAATAATTCAAAATTTTCAAGTGCATATTTTTTATATAGGTACGTTTTAGATATATGCAGGGTGTTTCTATAAATCTATCAATTATTTCACATTTCTACGTTATAACAAAAAGCTTTCATTAAATTGAAGGGGCTTTTGAATTTCGAGTGATTTGTTATAGGAGGTGGGATTTTAAATATAGATACTATGCTTCGGATTCATACGAGGTGCTCCTATAACATGTCGAATATTTTGAATTTCTGCATTATTACAGGGACATTTCAACAAAAACGAAGAAAGTTTTTGAATTTCAAATGATTTACTATAGATGGTGGTTGGATTTATACAGGGTCTTTCCATGAAAAATCTCAAATATTGTAATTTTTTACTTCATAACACGAACATTTCTATCACTTTTCTTATAAATGTTCAAAGACGCTCTGAGTTATCTATAGGGTGTGTAGTGTAATCAGACAGATACCCAGGAATAGATCAAATATCTATGAACATCAAAAACCAATGATGATTTATCGACGTATACAAAATGGTTCGAATGACCTACTGTTCATCTGATCTATCGGTTCAATTGATCTACCGGTTAAATTATTTACTTAGAAGGTAAATCTACTGGCCTGACTAGAAAATCATGTTTTTCACATGGACAGTTATACGTTGCGTGTTCACGAGGTGGGAAACCATCCGCTTTGTTTGTGTTAACGTCAGACCAAAAAACAAAAATATGGTTTACCAAAGAGCATTTCAAAAAACGGATAGTTTGCGGACACGTATAACTCTTCAATTCAGTATTTACTTTGGATTCACTTTCATTTACTTAGAGAAGTTCAACTGAAAAAACACTTCATATTTTGTACTCGAAATGAATTCATTACTGTTGTGAAAGAATAAAAGTTTTCCTTTCCAAATATGAAAAAAAAATTTTTTTCTTCATCTTTAATCACCAAACGAAATTTCACATATAAAACGAAGCCATGTGGTGGCGAAACGGAGTTCGCCTGGTTTGCTAGTGCCAAAAAAATACACAGTAACGAAAAACAATAAATGAAATGGTTAATTGGCTAAATTTTCAAGAAGACTTTTCCGAGCTCATTTCTTCTTTCTTGAAGAAGTATAGAGTTTATAAGTGTATAGCGCAGTGACAAGAACTGCTTACACAGGTCAGGCTAATGCAATTCCATTAACGAACAACAGCAACATGCATACAGGAAATACAATCGTATCAATAAATTGAATGGTACGAAATTTTAGGTCTATAACTTTGAAATATTTGAATTCGCCCGTCAAGACAGCTGACAATACTTCAAAGCGAATACAAAATCTGAAATATCATTTAATTGAATCGTATGAATAAAATTTGGTGAGAAAGAAAAACTAAGGATAGAAAATACTGCTATAAGACCATTACAATGAGAATACAATAACTGAAATTTCAAAAGTTTGAGTGGTATGAGGAACAGAAGTTTTAAAAAAATAAATATAAAGCTTTTTAAACATCCAATAAAATAACGGGTTATTACAGAACACAAACAGCAATAAAAAATGTTCATGATTCAAGCGTTATTTAGAAAATCCTGAGATCTTAGAAATATTCATAATGAAGATTGAATATCAACTCAAAGAGATGTGAACATAAACTATAATTATTGTTCATAATGAAAAATATTACTTATCATTGAAACGTAAAAAGCAGAAAGTTATATTAATCGATTTCAAAATCAATTGATATCTGTTGATTAGCAAATGATTTGCGGAATTGATTCTCAATATCTCAGCCAAAACGAAACTAATCGAAATGAAATTATGCGGCCACATGCAAGATGCTCAAAATAAGCCTCATGCAAACTTTGTGGTCGTAGTGTTAGTTGTGTTGAAGAAAAACTTTCATATTTCCTTAAAAAGATATCCGATTAGAGTGAGAATATTTGTACATGGAGATTGGTATAGTGAATGTTCATTCAAACTTTTGTGGCCATATTGTAAACCGAACCATAGAAAATATTACTGCAGAATTCCATGAAGACCAAAATATCTTAATCAAATTCCATCGAAGTATTTGAAAAAACAACCTCTAAATTTCCAGATATCCGATTCGAGTGAAATTTATCTGTGTATGACGATTTATATACTGCCTCATTGCCCCACCAATGAACGAGGTCTCAAGAGCACCTACTCAGAGCTTTCTCAAACTTTTTTCTAATGAACATGTGTTGGTAAAGATAA
>CM024239.1:54616351-54653726 GCA_013421045.1 Propylea japonica
AATTTTGGTGTCGTTTTATTCATATTGCATAATGTGTTGTAGTAATATCTATTTTTTGTTTCTAAATTCAATAGTTTTCAATTCAATTTATTTCAACAGTATATGCACTGGACAGCCTGTATATTCTCAGTTACCTGGAACTGATTGTGCTGTGCTTGCGCGATTCAACAAATTTGAACAATATGTCAGAGTCTAAGAACAACCTCCGAGTGTTTCTTATCGCTATCGCTAATTTTCTAAATTGTATTTTCCGCTATTGTATATTTTTCCCTTATTTTGAGATAGAACTTTGTGTTCCGCTATTTTAAGTGACTACGCTATTATTTTGTGAAAGAGACACTATTATTGAAGAATTGAAGATCACGACCCCGTCCGAGAGTACTCTCCAGAAGATTGGTCGAAGAATACTGTTTGGTGAGTCTGGTGCATTTACTTTATTTTCTTCACTTTATTGTTACAACACCTATGATTTTTGATTAATACAGTCCACTAATTCTCTCCACTTAAGAGTTACCGCAACATTTTGGTCCTTCGGGCCGGATATTGAATTGTTTTTTTATTCATATTTGGTTTTATTGCTTGATAATTGAAGTTTCGCAAATTACATGCAGAATTGTTTAATTATTAATTATATTGAGTTTTATTTCACCGATTCGATTATTCCTCTTATCTCCGATAATTATTGTATCGTTTCAGTTTCTTGTTACATGCGATAATTTTTGTTCGTACGCTACATCTCCCCAGTAAACTCGTTTACTGTCAGCGTTCTATAGGATGTTGATGCGATATTCGAGTTTACAAAGTTCGATTAATTTATTGAATTTCTTTTCGTTTCCTAGTAAAAATATGGCTACTAAATAAAACGAGCCCGTGCGTATCGCAATACTGCTGTTTCGGAAATTCAACTTTTGAGTAATTTCGCCAAACAAGCAGAGTCTGATATGAATAAATTCAAAATTTTTAAAGCTAGATTTTCGGATATTGAAAGGATTAGGGACGAATTTGAAAAACAACATGTAATTATTGTAGATTCAGTTCTTCAGAGGAAGACTCTGATTTGAGTTTAGAAGAAACCATAAGAGATGGTTTTTTGGCCGATTATTACGAAATAAAAGCTATTTATGACACTTTGGTTCTCGATGATTTTAAGAAATCAGAAAATTCGAATTCTTCTAACTCTTGTTCGAATTATAATGCAATGTGAAGTTGCCTAAATTAGAATTGAAACGTTTTACAGGTGACTGTACGCAATTCCCTCCTTTTATAGGTTTATTCAATTCTTTGGTACATAATAATACATCGCTAAGTAATGACGAGAAAATTAGTTACCTGGTTTCAACCTCGATGGACCGCCTTTGAAACTAATTCAAAATTATGAATTTTGTGGAAGAAATTATCGAACTGCTTATGATACCTTATATCAACGTTACCACAATAAGCGTTGGCTCGCTAAATGCCATTGGCGTCGCATTGAAGGTACAGTTAAAATTAAATCAAAGGTACCAAACGCTCTGAGAAATTTGGTAGATACTTTTCAAGAAAATATTTCTGCCTTGAGAATTTACAATTCCCACTGATGAATGGGATTTCATTTTATTGATGATGTTATATGATCGGTTAGATGATGATATAATCTCCCGATTTGAACATGCTTTTGGTTCATCTGAGATTCCCGAATATAAAGATCTCACGACATTTTTGGAACGTGAATGTATTGCTTCCGAAATGATTAATAGTGATCAATCTTCTACTAGCGGTATAAATTCAGTTGGTAGAAAACCTTATACCAAAAATTTCTTTGTTGAAAAATCGACAAACTCGAACAGTTCTAGTTCATCGAAATGCGTCGTTTGCAAAATGACCACTCTATATTCAAGTGTAAAACTTTTCTTGATATGAAACCGTTCGAACGCTATAATTTGGCTAAAAAACTACATTTATGTTTCAATTGCCTATCAAATGTTCATGATATACGTTCCTGTGCCTCTAAGTCTACCTGCCGTCAATGTGCAATGAAACATCATACCTTTTTACATTTCAAACTGGACAAAGATGAAAAGTCAGGTGCGCAAAACGCTACACAACTAGTTCAGAATCGCAATCTGTTGTGAACTTTGCAGGAGCTGGAGTTCTCAATTCTGAAAAAACGTCTTTTGTTCTTTTAGCTACTGCTTTAGTTGAAGTGTCCGATTCAAATGGGACTTTCCATAAATTACGTTGTCTTATTGATTCTGGTAGTATGACTTCGTTTATAACAAAGAAATCAGCGTCAAGTTTAGGTTTAAAATCTGAAAATACTTTCTTGAAGTGACAGGATTGAACTCCTCTAAATCTTGTACAAGTAAAGGTTTAGTTTCTCTCACTATTAAACCAGTGGGTCAATCAACTCCAATTTTATATACAAACGCATCTATAATCAATCAGATTACAAAAAAATTACCGACAACGCCTGTGCCCGCTTCCGTTGGTGATGAGTTCAAAAATTTGAAATTAGCTGACGCTACTTTTCATACTCCTGGACATGTTGATATCTTATTTGGAGCTGATATGTTTTCGAAAATTTTGCTCAGTGGTCACGTCACTGGTATTATGGTGTTAATGCATTCAATTCTATTTTTGGTTATATACTCATGGGAGGTGGATCAGACCCCTCTCAAAACAGTACCGCCTCATTTTTTTGCGACATCCATTGTCAAGATAGCGATATATCACATCCTGAAATTGTGAAACGTTTTTGGGAAACCGAATCTATTCCCTCGATGGTATTGACTCCCCCCAAGATCATTATGTGAGGAATATTTGTAGATACACATAAACGCGATTCCACTGGAAAATATGTAGTTTTCTCTGCCCTTTGCAAATAGTATGCCCAATTTTAGCGGCATGGAAGAACTTGCTTCCAAGCGATTCGTTTCATTAGAGCGTCGACTTATGAAAGCTCCTTTTCTCCATAACGATTACTCTGCTTTTATTCCCGAATATCTTGATTGCGGACATATGGAGATTGTTCCATATAATTCTTTAGATGAAAATCCTTATAACCTCATGAACCATTGTTTTCTGAAACCTTTAAGTTCGCACACGAAATTGCGAGTGATTTTCAACGCGATCGCTGAAGCTCCATCAGATTTTTCAATCCATGATTATTTATTGACTGGTTCAAAGCTACAAACTGATTTTGTATCTATTCTTTTGAAGTTCCATCTACATCCATATGTATTTTGTGCAGACATTGAGCAAATGTTTAGAATGATTTGGCTCAATTCTGATCATCGCGAAAGTCAAAGAATATTTTGGAGATTTTCTCCTGATGATTATTTGAACATGTACCGATTGAGGACTGTTACATGTGAAATTTCATCTGCTCCATTTGTAGCTTCGCGATTTTCGAAACAGTTGGAGCAAGATGAAGGTAACGCTTATCCTTTGACAATGAAAGTTCTGTTTGAATATACTTATATTGACGATGTTATCTCTGGTGTTTCCTCACTTAAAGAAGCTAAAATGTTACTGCACCAGTTGATTAGTTCATTTGAAAAGAGAGGTTTTCAATTAGGAAATGGTCAGGTAACAACCAAATTCTGTTGGAAACTATTCCTGCTTCCGTGAGTAGCATAGAACATTTTAATTTCTCTTCTGATGGTGACGAAATTTTACGTATTTGGAATCGGTTTGTTTCACAAATTAAATATCTTTCGCAAGTTGAAAAACCAAGGCATTTGAAATGCTCAATCAATTCCAGATTGGAGTTATACGGGTTTTGTGATAGCTCTGAAAAGAGGGATTGTGCTGTTTTGTATTTAAAAACTGCGAATCTCCATGACAACATTTATATAAATTTCATTTTTGCTAAACGTAAAATTGCACCTCTCAAGGAAATATTCATACCGCGCTTAGCATTGTGTAATTCAGTTTTGCTAACAAAACTTTATTAGTATTGAAACTTTTTTCTGATGAATATGCCTTCGCAACCATTCAAGCCTGGTCGGATTTACAGGTAGTTTTTGCATGGCTTCGATCACTTTCCTTTTGTTGGAAACATTTTGTGGTTAGCAGAGTTGCATATTGTGTAGAAGAGAAAATTCCACGCCTTCAATGGAGTTGCATAAGTTCGGAAGTTTAATCACCTAGACCTCGGTAGTCAGGTCTTTTTCTCTCGGTTATAGTCGACAAGGCGTTTTGGCTGAGGGATCTGAAATTTCTTTATAGCGATCGATCTCAATTGAGAATTAAACTAGATGAATACTCTGAAAATTTTGTGTCAGAATATAAAATGTGCGAAGAAAGGACAATAACTTTTTTCGCAAGCCCTAAAATTAAACACTTCAGGTAACACACCAGCTGCATTTTGTTTGTTAAACAGTTGTGGATATTGTTTTTGTTATGTTTCAAAAACCCAAAGTCAATTATCAATTCAAAGTTCTCAAAATAATGGCCTTTTACAAATCGGTTGTGATTACGCTGGTCATTTACGTACGATTACACCCAAAACAATCAAAAAACGTAAAATTTCATTTTTGCGTTACCAATAAGAAGCAATGAGGAATAATTTTTTTTATTTTGCTCATGTTATTTTTTTGTTATGAATCTTTCTGCATGATGGTTTTGCGCAATTTCATATCCATTATTTTTTCTATTTTTATTTCAAGCTTTTGAAAAATGCTATGGCATTTTTGGGGGGCAGGAAATGTTGTAGTAATATCTATTTTTTGTTTCTAAATTCAATAGTTTTCAATTCAATTTATTTCAACAGTATATGCACTGGACAGCCTGTATATTCTCAGTTACCTGGAACTGATATGTGCTGTGCTTGCGCGATTCAACAATTTGAACAATATGTCAGAGTCTAAGAACAACCTCCGAGTGTTTCTTATCGCTATCGCTAATTTTCTAATTGTATTTTCCGCTATTGTATATTTTCCCTTATTTTGAGATAGAACCTTGTGTTCCGCTATTTTAAGTGAACTACGCTATTATTTTGTGAAAGAGACACTATTATTGAAGAATTGAAGATCACTGACCCCGTCCGAGAGTACTCTCCAGAAGATTGGTCGAAGAATACTGTTTGGTGAGTCTGGTGCATTTACTTGATTTTCTTTCACTTTATTGTTACAACACCTATGATTTTTGATTAATACAGTCCACTAAATTCTCTCCACTTAAAGAGTTACCGCAACATAATGAATGTATGAATAATATTAGTGAAACAACAAGTGGTGGTCTGTCTTAGTCTGGAAGATATAGGCCCACAATGTTCCAAAAATATTTCGCCTTGAAGTCACTTTTTTTACTACAAAACAAGTTTCATCTTTAAGTATTTAACATAAAGATATATGCATTTTATTTAGTATATTCAATAATTATTGCAAAGTTCCTTATGGGACTAAAGACAACTGGTCTTTAGGCTCAATTCAATCAGGAATAGTATGCTTCTTCAATTGAATATGGATAAGTTGAAATATTCGACTTTCAACGTATTATGAAAACTATAACAAATTTGTGCCACTCAAACTGAAAACAGGTTTTTACTCAGAGTTTTTTGCAGATTCCAATTTTCCTTCAAATTTTTTTATCTCATATGCGGAGTGATTATTCTCTCCTGACACGAAAATTGAAATTTCTGAATACGGACATGCAATTTGAATTTTTTTATTGATCTGATGGAGAATATATATAGTAACAAACTCTCGAATATCAGCGAAAAATTCGCCATATTGACGAAGATGAGAGTTTACATTTTTAGCACTTTTGCAAAACACCCTGTAGGATCTCTGAAACTAATATCAACAACAACAATCCTCACAATTTGAAGTCCAATCTCCAGTTAGCCAGAACCCTTCTGTGGTATATCTAATGTACCTATAAGAAGGAGTTTCTGGAGAAGGAGAAAGCCGAGAGGGAAAAACTCTGGCGAATCTCCCAGGGATGGATCATTCCACTGAGTTCCATCGGAACTTCGAGACAGCGGGATCCAAAAGATATCTGGATCTTGGTAAGAAGCAATTACACCTTCTCAGTCGCCTCAGGAAGCACCTGTTGAGGATGGGATTATCGGACACTAACGAGTGTAGGTTTTGTGGGGAGAAGGAAGAATCCCATTCACCTAGTCACGGAATGCCTTGGCATTACGAGCCTGTGGAAGGAATGCCTTGGACGAGAAATTTGTAAGAGTAAGGAACTAGCCTCGTTGAAGCCTTCATAGTTATTAGATTTCATTAGATCTCTGGAACTGAAAGGCGAGCTATGAAGGTTTTGGCCAGAGTAAGGGGGCACAATAGACCTTAAGGTGGCAGTGAACTGTAACCCCTCTTTTAACTAACTGAAAAACTAAAATAGCCGTTGTTCCTTACGTTACCAATCACCCGTATTGATAAGACATGGTGCAAACAAATTTTCTCGGTTCAGATTACCTTTTTTAGAGGTTTCGAAATTGCTACATAATTAAATAATCTTTCGAAATGAAAGCTCAACTATCTAAACATCTCTGGTAATGAAAATGAAGCAAATACTCCACAATCAATTCGTCTTCAGGAGCAATTCAATGACTAATTGTACAAAACATCTATTTCAACATCATAAATCGAGTCGAACCGTTTCAGATTTATTCAGAACAGGATTGATTCCACATCTCCACCTCTCTGAAGACTAATTGATATAAATGAACCTTTGCCTAAGCCGAAACATTTAATTAAATGAAGGTATATAACGAGGGAACAAATATTTAGGTCAGGTTTTCTTACCCGGATAGTATATCGTCTGTTTTCTGAGGGTGTAGTTCGCTTGGGGGATGTGGAGCTCGCATGTGAACTCTTCTGCTGATGTCAATCGAGGTAATTCTGCCGCTATGTCAACATCGTAGAGTCCTGCTCTCTTGATGATGGATAGTACGGAGTTCTCCACTTCACTGTAAAAATGCGTTTTAGTGATTGAGGCAGTCTTATGTAGGATTCTTTTTTGTGAAAAGTGATGAGCAGACTTGATAAATATGTTCTCGAGAACTTTTAAGATTCGAATAATCAGTCGAGAACTCAGAATATGTTTGGTTTTCGATTTTGATCTTATCTCTCTCTAAAACTTTCATTTGCCAAACAAATCAGTTTCTGGTACTTTTTCGGTACCACACGCTCTATAAAGACGGATTCATTTCCCCGAAATCGTGGCCAATATCAGAGTTTTGCCCTCATTTCATGAAATACACTGCAATACACAGGGTGTTTCAGGAAAACGTCATCTAACGCCAAAAGGAATATTTCCCAGCTCCTGTTATGAATATAACATGGGTAGGTACGCAATGGCTCTCTTACTGAGATAAGGGATGTAAGAGTTCAAGAAAAAAACTTATAAATTATTTGTTATTATTTTTAAATTTTTTAAAATTATTTGATCTTTTCGTTTGACATTATTAATATCATAATATTCAATTGAACTTGAAATGTTTGATCTTTTCTCAATTATCGCAGAGCACTTTGAGTGTCAATTTTAAAATATATATAATTTTTTTTTTTCAATTTTCTTGAACTTTGAAATCTCGTATATCGATAACGAAGACGTTTCATAACCATGCTTATATAACTTCCCAGAACATAATTAAAATATATGACTTCTTTTCAATGTATTAGAAAATCTGGATTTGGCGTTTGACGACGTTTTTCTGAGTTTTCCTGTGCAATGTGGAAATATGAGGGAAAAGAAGAAAGTGATGACTTGATAATTCCTTGTAACAAAAAAATCATTCAATGAACGTGAAAGTTATGTTTTTGTTAATTGCATCTGAAATACCAACCTATTATTAAACTGAAGATTCATGCTTGGTTGTGGAAAGACACCTTCAGCTGAACATATGATTTTCATTAGGCCTTTTGGTTGAAACTCTTGTTTCATCTGCATATTTTTTCCTGGTGCTGCGAAAAAAAATATATGCTAAATAATCAGCAACACAAAAAAAACATTCATGGAATAATAAACATAATGTAATAGTATATAATGCAAGGAGCGTCTAATGATAGCTATTATACGCCAGGTGGATAACAGCCATTATACGTAAGTAGCATGCTATACTTTATTTACGACTACTGAATATTTTTCTTGAAAAACATTTGGCGACCGTGACAAGACCCTTCTATGACGAGCGTGGAAAAAGTCAAGTTACAAATGAGAAATTGCTGGAGAACTGGTCATTGTATATTTTGTAATAAAAAAAGCTTCAATTGATATATTGAATGTAGATTTGGCCCTCGATTGACAAGGTATGCCCATATTTGTTAGTTAGAGTACTTCAGATTACTGAAGATCAAAGCTAAATCTATGAAGCATCTGACACCAGTGAATTATAATCTCATTATTCCCTTGTGATTAATGGGAATTATTAAGGCCGAGCACAGAAACGTACAATGGACAGATTTTACAATAGTCGTGGATAAAAATCCTACAAAACTTTTGTTCACTAGTAGAGGCTCTCGAAGGGATGTTAATTTTAAAATTTTCAAAGTGGAACAAAAATTATTGTGTTGATAATATGTTGCGCTTCGAGACAAAAAATACTATCCAACGCAGAACATGGATTGATGAGATTAACTCGGACTCTGAAAGATGGTCAATGAAAACATCAACAAAGGTTCAAAATTCTATTGACAAATCGTGAAGAGATGTTGAAGAAGAAAGGAATTCGTGATTCGTTTTACATAAACAGTTTTTGTTCATGAGAAAGCTGCTTTTATATCACGATTTGGCCAGTTATTTCCTGAAAATAATTTTGACCAAATGTGGACCCTCGCCCGTTATAGTTATTCAATCAACTAGTTTCTTAATGACAGTGATTATTGGTCGAGATGTTTCAAGGCGCGACCGACGCAAGTGCTTTGGAGACCATTAATCGCGAGTTGATTGAAAGATTTTTTGTCATGCCCATTATGGATTATGTATGAATTTTTGTTGAAGTACAATTTTATTTGGCATAAGAGATGCATTTGACATATGAATTTCTATGTTTCAGAAGAGTTGTAACATCACTCTTATTTTTTCTGACTACTTTATGTTTGGTTGTCCATGATAATTCCTCTTCAAAATGGAAGTAATTATGCATTGACATTGGTAATTATTGATCAATTTTGTATGGTTAAATTGAGTTTTTAGTTTGAAATCATCGGAAAAATGTCATGATATCTCTGCACGTTTTCATGTGAAAAAGGCCATAAAGGTTAAGTCAGAGAAAAAAGGGTAGAATTTTGCAATTCAAATTGTCGGAAGTAATTTAAGCCGTATCATAGTTTAGATTTGCTTTTTACCTTAGACCTCTAATTGATCGGAGGAGGTATATTTCATTTGGGTTCATTTATAATATTGCCAATATTTGTACATTGGAACATTGGATCATTATTTGAGGTTATATCGTTCGAAATATATTTTTGAACAGCTCGGTGTAAGTAAATCTGAATTGAATGCGTTTATTTAGTCCTCGATAGATACTTTTTCATAAGGTAATCTGAATTACCCTTTTTTCTTTAGTCATCGGTAGTTACCTAGTTAACTTTTAGTCTGTATGAACACCTGTTAGTCACTTTTGAACATTATACAGTCCACTGTTATTGTATTGCGTTTATTAGATAGCTTTCTTCAATTTAACTTCTTTTCATGTTATATGTTACAGAATACAGATCATGAATTTATTTCATTTAATTTTTATCTCATTAGAATGCTCTTGTTAGTCAATAGTGTTACAATGCCTCTTGATTCTTGTGTTGTAATAAAAAAGTGAAGTTTTGTCTTTCCATGCCAACTATCTGGAACCACCCTCATTCATTAATTTCACAATTGTGAATTACAAAATCTGAACACCCGACTTTGAATCAAAAGGTATTATCAAGATAATTTGTAGGTATTCTAGTGTTTTATCAGGGAGGTCATTTTTAAACCGGCCAAGTTACCCCTCAATAACGACAGGAAAAAGCTCATCGCCAACTTCCAAGATGAAATTACATCAAATGTTTCGTACGTCGATGGTATGAGATTTTCTAATTATAACTTTTTGACACTTTTCTCATCGAGAAAAAGGTGAAAATTTAAAAAGGGTCTACTTTCTCCCTATATAAATGGGCCGAGACTTTACTTTTAATGTATTTTCCCCGTTCAAGGCCCTCGTGATCGTACGCCATTATGAAAGAAAGGTAGGTATTGAAAGTTCTGAATTTTAGTTTAACATTCAGCAGGAGGGTTGAGAGAAACTCCTTTCAGGAACGATTCACTCTTTTAGTGGAAAACGTTGTTGGTCTAACAACACTTGGGAACCTTTAAATAATTCATCCGTTGAATGTTTCTCTCAAATAACTGGAAAACCTTTCAAATAACAATTCTATAGTAAGATCTAATTTCAGCTGTGACAATTCTTAATGGGTATTTCCATTATGTTGAAAATTTAAAATATAGGGTTAAACATGTGAAAGCATAAAGAGTGTTGTAAATGATTGGAGACCGGATAATATGCATTTGCTTATTTTCATATGCTATTGAGACATCTTCGGCGGTATTTTCTAATTTTAGCTAAGATCCAGTTATTATGCATATTTTCGGTACATATTTTCTTCCCAGCGTTCCAAAATACGATAAAAGAGCTGAATCCAACCAAATTCAACAAAATATGAGGTCTATTGAGTAATAATACTAATGATTGTGACTTTTGTCGGATTTGCGAATCCTTTATATCGCATTCCGGAACGCAGAATTAGTAGCCGAGCGCTACGAAAGTATTCAAATAATGAGTATAATACGCCAAATAAACTTCACGTTGCCATTGCCATTTCCAAATAAACTTCAAGAAAAGTTTGAAGAAACATTGAAAGGAAATCCAAATTTCAAAGATTTGTCTCTTATCGAGAGTTTTTTTGATGGGGCGGTAGAAGTTTTACCTGAAACTATAAGGGAGAACATAGCATCACGGTTCAAATTCTCCCCAGTTACGTCTATGGATGTGCAGCGAACTTTTTCCACATACAAAAATATTCAAAATTTAACAATTGAACATTTGGAACAATATTTAATCGTAAACGTTTATAAAAACAGTTCCCAAAAGTCATTATTCAATATTGCATATTCTGCAAACTTTCATGCATCTTTTGCCTATTTACGTGCATATTTCAAGCATTTTTCATGCATATTTGCACGCATATAACAAACTCCTTATGTTGCATATAATTCGGTCTCTATTAATGATACAGGGTGACCCAAGATGTTCCATACAGACAATATCTCGACCCTCAGACATGGTAGAAAGTTCAATCAAAAAGTATTTCGAACGCAGCGAAAAATCCATCGTTAAAATTTCGTTTCTGATTACCATCAATTGAAATACTAGCCCAGGATATCCTTTTAAATTGAGCCCTCATATTATTATTTTCAAACGATTCCTAAAGAAAACCTTAAGGCAATTTTCATCACGTAGATTAAAAAATAGAATTATTATAAATTGTGGCATATCCACCACGTTAATTTTCGACAACCTATCAATTGTTGTTCAATAATGTTCAAGGTGTCATTTATATTGGTTTTGTTCTTTGTCTATATTGAATATCTTGGTACACCAAAATATTTCACAACACACTGCAAAATGGCGAATGCGCTTGAATTCATAAGTAATATTTTCAGATCCTTCATTACTCACAACGTTCTTAAGTTCCATTTTTGTTAGAACGGTGAGTCAGGGTTTTTTTCTAATGAGGTTTTTCTCTGAGCTCTGGAATCATGCGTAAAATAGTATGGTATACAGGGTGATTTTTTTAAGTGTTTCATTAGACGTTTTCGAGGAAGGAATTGTAATGCAGATTCAAGATTTTGGATTTTCGTTTTAGTGTACATGAACTTTAATTGTAAAATATTTTCAAGAAGAATCTACTTCCGGTTTCACCGGAAACGAATGTAACTTCGTTATTTCAAATGCAACACCCTGTATATTTATACATATTCGAATTCTCCGTTCAATTCTACACTGGTTTGATGTATGATATGTGCAACCACTCAAGCGGTTCTTGAATTATAGCCTGATTATCAAATTTTTTGAAAAAAAGGTTGTCACAAATTAGTGTCCATATCTTCAAAATCTCTCATTACAAGAATTTCTTTTTGCGAAAGTGGAACAAAAAAAAGTACGCTGATACTGTTTCTTGTATAAATTATGAGGAAATATTATACAGGGTGTCTGAAAAAGGGCCCCAAAGTGAGCCTCAATGAAACTATGAAATCTCACTTTTTTCAAATGGCAACCCTATAATTTTGTAATTCCAATCGATGGCTCGTCAAAAACCAGTTAGGGTGTCCCAAACATTTCATGCCTCTAAAATCAGTAGTTTTGCCGTTATTGAATAAAATTCGAATTTCAGGATTGAATCAAGGTTTCTTAGTCTAACCATAGATTTATAAGGATAGAAGTTTTCAAGAAGGCTATGTCTATTGATTTATAATTCATTTTAGAGAACTGTCATTTATACTTTTTTGATTAATCGGGCACTATGCAAAATATGAATTACAGTAACAGTGATGTATTGAATATGTTCTTCATTTATGGTGAATGTAACAAAATATTAGAAAGGGCAGTCAGAACTTTTAACGAAAGAAATCCACATTTACCACCTTCAACAAAAAAAGTCAGTAAATGTGAATTTCGTTCGTTGAATTTCTAAGGGCCGTATTCATAGTTCGGACTTGAGGGTGAGTGACACAGTGACAGTTGATGTCACCTTTAAAGCTAATATTCATGAGGGCGATAAAAACTCACACTCACCCTCAAGGGCGAACTATGAATACGAGCCTAATTACCTTTTCTAGGAATTTGTTACATTTTCCGCAAATAAAGAACATACCCTTGATATATCATTCCAGCGAAATTATTATCGCATGTTTTGCTTAGTGCTGTAAGAAAAGTAAGAATGACAGTTCCTAACATAGCCTACTTCAAAAATGCAAGCTTACAAACTGTGCGAAACCTGTCTTTAATCGTGAAATTCGAATTTTATTGAATAACGGCAAAAATACTGATTTTAGAGGCATGAAATGTTCGGGATACCATAACTGGTTTTTGACGAGCAATCGATTGGAATTACAAAATTATAGGGTTGCCATTTGAAAAAAGTGATATTTCATAGTTTTATTGAGGCTCACTTTGGGGTCCTTTTTCAGACACCCTGTATAATATTTCCTCATAAGTTATACAAGAAACAGTATCAGCGTACTTTCTTTTGTTCCACTCTCGCAAAAAGAAACTCTTGTAATGAGGGATTTTGAAGATATGGACACTAATTTGTCACAACCTTATTTTAAAAAAATTTGATAATCAGGCTATAATTCAAGAACCGCTTGAGTGGTTGCACATATCATACATCAAATCAGTGGAGAATTGAACGAAGAATTGGAATATGTATAAATATACAGGGTGTTGCATTTGAAATAACGAAGTTATATTCGTGAAACCGGAAGTAGATTCTTCTTGAAAATATTTTACAATTAAAGTTCATGTACTCTAAAACGAAAATCCAAAATCTTGAATCTGTATTACAATTCCTTCCTCGAAAACGTCTAATGAAACACTTAAAAAAATCACCCTGTATACCACGTTTTGCACTAACCTAAGCGAGGGATTTTTGTTTTATGCATTTTATCATGTTAGTTCTTGATTTCAAAATAATATAATTATATTTTTAGAGGTTGAAATTACGTAAACTGAAAAATTAAAGAAAGAATATAAGGGTGCAGATTGAAAGTATATACCAGAAGGTGGTAATCAGGAACTGAATTCTAAAAACATTCTGATAAAGTTTTTGTTACCATTCAAACTACTTTTTTTACTTCTTCTAACTCCTCTAACAGTAAAGATATTGACTTTATGGAACATTTTGGAACACCCTGTATACCTATCCAATTATTCACTTGAAATTTTATGTAATGAAACAAAACCAAAATAAGTAAAAACTTGAAATTGAAAACATTTAATTCTATGGTTCTGATGATACGATCATTTTGAAATTGTGCATAAGCAGTCAGCACCTATATCAATCTTAATTCACAAAATGAATTTACTCGAATATATGTATATCTTGTTATGGAAATATGGAGATTTTTCTTTTCAATATTCCAATTGAATTCTCTGCGGTACTGATAATGCGATCCTTTTTAAATTTTGCATGAACAGTCATAAATATTCTTCTTCTCAATATTCCAGTTGAATTTTCTATGGTTCTGCTGACACAATGGCCACAAAACTTGGCATGCTGCTCATTTCGACCTTTTTACATGTGAACGCAAGAATGTCATTTCGATTGATTCCGTTTTGTCTGAGATATTGAGGAAAAAAAATTTGAACGGCCATATTTTTTGGAACACCCTGTACGGTTTGGCTGGTTAACGAACTTAACCGCCGCATTTGAGGACCGAACTCACACTGAAAATCTTAAGTCTATTGGACAATGCCTTCGAAAGTTATCATGCTAACGGATTGAATTTGACCACGAATTCGTCATGAGGGAGTCTAAACTATCGTTTGATGCCATTTTCGGCTCAAAATTCGAAAATCACTGCATTTGGTCAAAACAATATAGCACTCGTTTAAGTAGAATAATTGCTCAAAAACGGATAATCGCTATGATATTCTCAGAGTTCATAATTTCTGAAATAATTAATTTTAAATTACTGGAAATGCCCCTCATCATCAAAAACCAGAACATTTTACTGTTGAAACTCAAAAATTTTTGGCCTTTTCAAGCAAGAAACGCACGAAACTGAACAAATATCAATATAGCAAAATAAATTGAAACAAATCATAAATATCAATTAATATCACGAATTCACGCAACGCACAGCATACAATAAATAAATCTTCGCTCGTTGTAGCATAGAATTTTAAATCTCAGTGTTGCCATCCTACGCATTCCAAAATCGACTCCGGAGGGCCATATATCTACTTTACGGGGTCGAGTTCATTAATTACTCACCAAACACCAGCATTCTTTTCGTCTGTCTGTCCTCGCTGCTGAAACTGGATACGGCACACGTATAATCCCCAGAGAGGTCCGGTCCCGGTTGGATGATGTGAAGGGCGCGATGTACACTGTTGGTATCCATGCTGGCAGAATAATTTAGGTTCACTCTACCTCTTAGTATTCCTGAGAAGAAACAAGAATGTGTTTGTCATTGATTCTACTGAGGAAAAAACGTATTTTTCAGTAAATGTTTGTTCACATCTTTATTACTGAAAATCAACACCAGATTCCCGGGGTTGGTTGTCAAATGGGTTAGTTGTCACTACGCCTATACAGGGTGAGTCTTTGACTTGTATATATATTTTAACCGTATATTCCTGGGGTCGAAAGAAACACTTTTTTCCTCTGCCATTTTTCCGATTCGGCCTAAATAAGAAAATATAGCCCTTTTTTGTTTTCAGAATGAACTATGCCGCCGCTGGTAAACTAACCACTGAATTTTTGCAAGTACGAGATATAGCATTCAAACCTTTGAAATAATTAGCTATTGTATTAAAGAAACGAGTAGATATACCATTCGAAATTTTCAAATAAGCTGCTGTATAAAAGAAAGAAATATGAACTCACTTTTTCAATACCAGTTGTATATTTTCTAATGCAATGATTGATTCATCCCAAATTTGCTAGTGATGAAAAGCAGAATAATCTCTTCTTGATGTATACTCATTTTTGATTATATCGGATTAATTTTTAAACCACCTACTCTAGCTATAGCATTCATTTCCAATATCTCTTGAAATCTTCCGTGCAAGAGTTTCCGAAATCAAAACTACAACTCAACCATAACACGCATGATATTTCACGTTCATAAACACCAGTTGGGGCGATTGAATTTCAAGGGGTGTCCGTAATCCGCATATTTATGTTCTGTGGTCCGCATGGTGAAAGTCACAGACGTGACACTAGATTCTTTGACATCGGTGTTCTGTGGTTAGTTTGTTTTTCAAAATCATACGACTTCATGAATAATAACTTATTAAGGTCATTTTAGTAGTAATAAATATGATGAATAAATGAGAAATGAACGTATTCTAACGTAATGTAAATTTGGATCAACGTATGTCAAAGCTCAACGAAACAAAATTGCAATAGGTACTTCGAAAGTGGTGTGGAAATTTGCTTGAATAGATAAGGATTTACACTGAAGAAGTATAGAGGTGAGCTTATTCATTGTAACCCCATTTTTAAAGAAAATCCGCTAGTTCTCTTACCATTCATCATTCCAGATAACAAATTCTCGAATTATTCTTGAAATTTGTCAAAGTGACCACATAGGGAAAATTGAATTCTGTGAATATTTTCGACAGAGTTGCATTCAGCCAAAGTACCCAATTTTTCGAATTTCTAAGATTTTTTTTCTTTCAACATCGAAGTACTCGGAATTTTGTAGTCGGGAAAGATTAATCATATTCATGAAAAACTATAATATGTTTCAAAAATCATTTCATTTGAAGGAATCGTTTGCGAGATATTACTGAAAATGTATGCTTTTCATGGATTTTCAACAGCCTGTATCTTTCTAACCAGGCCGAATCGGAAAAAATGGTAGAGAAAAAAAGTGTTCCTTTTGACCTCAGGAATCTACGGTTACAATATATGTACAAGTCAAAGACTCACCCTGTATACACATCTTCAAAAGTATGGGCCCTTTCGTGTGTAGAATCTCCACAATCTTTTCAGTCAAATGAAAACAATAAACCAACAATAATGTTTTTTTCGGAACAATACCGCGCATTCGAACAGTATCTGTAATAGCCTTTCGAAGTTATTTTTTGAGGACCTATAGACAAGTAGTCCCAACCAGTACCATAAGGAAACAATTACCAATTGCGTTCATTAAATTAAAGGCAAGAGGGCCTTCAAATAAGCTCGTATGTCACCCGGACATAGAGCTATACTGTAAAAAATTTGACGGTGCAAATTTGTACACCTTGGAGTTGTTCAACTAGGTATTTGTCACCGAATGGTGTTAACTCTGACACCATTGACAGTGGTGAATTTGAAAAACTCCGTTTTATATGGTACAACACCAGCCTGAAGACATTATCAATGTTTAACACCATTTTGTGTTCAACATTGAATCCGCAAGTGGTTGGGACAACACCTCAGCACACCGTAAGAGATCATTTAAAAACTAAGATGCCAAATTAACGCGTGTCTTCGGTTCCGGCATTAGTTCATTTGGTTGCTTGCAATCAAGTTTTCTAGACTTGTCTAAACTATTCAAGCCCGAGTTAAGTACATATTTATCGCCAATATCTTATCAACAGGTTAGTGTGTTTTATTCTGAAACGATGGATCGATTGAGGAAGAGTGATATTAAATCAGTGTTCATAAAATAGAATACAGAAACATTTAGAAATGAAAGTTTATCAATAAGAATACTAATATCAAGGATTTTATTGTGATGACTGACGTTCATTACTTTCAAATGGTCGTTGGGAGTTAGATATTCAAATATGTGTAGGTGCCAAAAAAATCACATCACTACAATGGCAGGTGGATTGGAAACAGAAATCTCGAATTTCAAACTGGCTAAGTAGCAAATGAAAGTGGCTGCCTAATTGAACTGTTCAGAATTAATGTGGATCAAGTCCAAATCAACAACTTCCGAACAACTTAATCATACTCTGATGTAAGTTAGTTCATTTATAAACAATCCTTGAACTTTGACAAAATTATTAGTGTTGGGATCACTCGAGTAGAAAATCACTCGAGTACTCGATTATTCAAATAATCGACACAACTCGATTATTAAAAAAACCGCTCGTCACTCGATAATCGAAATGAGTGTTCTTCAATTCGATTTCTCGAGCGACGGGTGATATCTTAATAATCGGGCTGTGTCGGTTATTTGAATGGTTGAGTAAAAGCCCTATATTCGGTGTTTTCGCCCGGCATTAACCATAGATAATCGCGATCTTTGAGTGAATTCTCATCCGATAGTTTTTATTATCATTTTCACCAAACTTGCATCCATTTTCGCAATTTTTGTATTTGAAAGAACATTTCCAGAAGTAGACACGAAGAGTTTCAATTGTTTGGCTGGTCTTTTGAACAGTATAGCCTTTCCGGAAGTTCCAGGATTAGCTTAATTTTGTGCATTTTCATTGCTACCTGAAGAAACAGTTTCACATGGTATTGTTTGTTTGTTCTGTAAGTTTAATGTCGGATGAAGACGGTTTAAATGCTTCTTTAAATTTGAAGTACTGCCATAATAAGCCAAAACTTTTCTACAAATAATATTGCAAGTCGCAAATTTCTTATCGTTATTTTTATGGAAATAATTCTATACAGCGGACTTCTGTTTTGATCCCATGATAATCATACAATACGACATACGCGAGCTTCAATTTCGAGGGCAGTAGATATAAACAAAGTCGCAAGTCACAACTCACAACGCAATGAACGTAGATGCTGTACAGCGCTGAATGAGCGACAAGCGGTTAGCATGATCGCTTGCAACTCGGGCGATTACGAATATAACCGAGGGTGAGGATCAGGCGAAAAATCGCTCGATTATCACTCGGTTATTTGGATCGCTCGATCATCGAGTACTCGGTTATTGAAAGTACTCGATTATTCCCAACACTAAAATTATCTAAATAATATACTTTTATTTATAAATGATTATTATTTATGTTTTTGATGTTCGATGGTTTTGACTTTTCAACTTTTTTTAATATTCCTTTAGTACAGGTCAGAGTGTAATATTTTTTGTTCATCTGTTGTTGAAGAATTAATGTTTATTTTTAATTTCTCTTCAATTGAATTGAATTTGACCTATTTTCGGTGCAAAAATGACCAATCCAAAATGTCATCACTCAATTTGGTGTAGATCTTCAATGAATTTTGTTGTTGGACAAAGAGTTTTACTCTATCTGGTGTGAAAAAATTACACATCTCATACTCATTCAGAGTAAAAATTGATTCTCTGTTTGGTGAAACTGAACATTATCTGGTGAAGAAATTACATCATGAGGAGCTTTTTGTACAACATAAAAAGGAATTTTTTAAGACTTCCGGAAATCAAATTACTACCAAAGGTAGAGAAATATCAACATCTGCCGGTGTAAAATATATTCACCATAACAGTGTCTTTTGAACTCTGCACCTGTGGTGTTGAATTTACACAAAAATAGGGTGTATGGATATAGACACCGCTGGGTGTTATTTTGGTATCAAATATCTCGTCGATTTTTTACTGTGTAACCGTCGGCAATGGGCATAGTACCCCAAGACTGGCTTTTACCACAATGGCGCAACCTACTCATTTCGGAAGGGACATGAATTGGTCTACAAAATGGTAGTCGACGAGAAAGGGTTTGGGGTGCACAACAGACTAGAATGACTTAATTTCACCTGGAAATCCTTTCAAGGTGGATTAATAATGTGCTGGAAATGGTATATCACCCTGCCGCGCCATACCTCTGGTGCAGAATGAAGACCAATCTCGGTTTTGGGAAGAGATTAAACCACTTGAGCGACGTTTGGCTTTATGTTTCGCCTCTCTCAACCTCTGAAATCCTATACTTTTCAAGAGAGGAATGAAAATTACCAGCATTCTGTGTTAGGAAGAAGCGATTTGTGAGTACTTGATAGAACTTTCTTGGCCTCGATACATTGCACACTGAATAAGCAATTGGCGCTATCTACGTAGAAAAGATCAAAAAACCTATCATTGTTTCTGTGCGCAACGAAAAGAACAATATCCAGAGAATAAGCTGACCAATGATATAAGATCTTATATCATGAGCTAACCAGCAACCAGACAAAAATCCAATTGAGCACTCATGGAAATATGTGCAATATCTAATCGCCAAACCTACCTTCGACTTTTCGTGAGTTTGAAGAAGAACATTCCTTGATTCGTGAGATGTATAGGCGTATTGGGCAGATTGAGAGAGAGGTGGTAATACAAACTATTGAGGAGTAAAAAAGAAGAACAAACAAAAATTTTGTTTCAAATAAATTGCAGTTGGAATAAAAAAAATAGTAATCTCATTTGCAGAGGATATACTGTTTATTTCTAGAGAAACCTAGGGCGACCAAGACTTTTGACGATGTGTGTATATTGGTTACGTGGCAACATCAAGTTCCAGTTTGTAAACAAATATTCATAGAAACTACGAACGAAATTTAGGAATTCGCTAGACCGAAATGATTCTTTGGCAAGTGATAAAAAATAAAATAAGGTTCATTCTTCAATTGAGTGGCTTCGATTTAATGTTCATTCAATGTTAAGATTCAACGCTGTACGCATTTCTAGATAACATAAACGAATACATACGATGAAAGCGGAGAATAATATTAATTGATTTAAAAATCAACCAATATTAAACCCATACTTCGGAACTAATCCCGTCAACGCACAAAGAACATGCATAGTGGTAATATCAAACAGGGCATCCATGACAGCTATTTCGCTCTATTTGGGGCTCTTCAGTATGGAGGAGGATCAAGAGGTTTCAATCGTTTGAGGGCCTTCGTTCGGAATATACAGGGTGATATTCATTTGATGGCTGAAATTTCAAAGTTGAATAATTTTTGAACTTCCGCAAGTTTTGTCGCCCTTTACGATTGCCATCTTTCAATATTTCAGAAATTTAAGAAATTAAGAATTCAGATCCGGACTAGCAAAATTTTGGACTTTTTCTATTTTCATAAATATTGGCAAACCCTGTACAAGAACATTATGTTTTTATTACATGTTCGTAACCACAAAGAATCCATTATTGATAAAAATTCAAAATCTCTGCTTGGCACGGTCATACAGGATGATCAAGAGGTGAGCAAAAAACATTACCTCAAGAGTGAAATTTCAAAGTTCAAAAACTCTTGAATTATTGCACCGAATTATTTCAAATTTGGGAGTTTGTCACCCTTTATGATTGCCATTTTTCAATATTTTAGAAATTGAATAAATCAGATCCGGACTAGCAAATTGATGAGAAAATTCAAAATCTCTGCTTGGCACGGTCATACAGAGTGACCAAGAAGTGAGCAATAAGCAACCTCATGAGTGAAATTTCAAACTTTATTAACTCTTAAATTATTCGACCGAATGATTCCAAATTTGAATGTTCTGTCACCCTTTACGATTACCATATGTCAATATTTCTGAATTTGAATAAATCAGATCCGGACTAGAAAAATTTCAGACATTCTCAGTTTTTGTAGATAGTGTATCACCCTGTACGTGAACATTATGTTTTTTTTTTATTTCAGTAACCATAAAGAATCATATAATGAGAAAAATTAAAATCTTTGCTTGGCACTGTCATACAGAGTGATCTAGGAGCATGAACTTATGGAGTTAAATTTCATAGTTCGAGAAATCTTTTTGCTTACTTCTTGATCACCCTGTATGACCGTGCCAAGCAGAGGTTTTGAATATTTCTCATTAAAAGATTCTTTGTGGTTACGAAAATAAAATAAAAACATAGTGTTTACCTACAGGGTGTTTCAATATTAATGAAAACAGAAAAAAATCCAAAATTTTCAAGTCCGGGACACCCTGTATATTGATATACGTATAAATCATCTTCCAAAATTCTCACAAGAAAACATCATGCCTTTCCATAAATATGACAGAATATCCTGTACACCTCAGAAAACTTGCGACGACACAGCGTCTATTCAAGGTATCAGAATTAATGTCGAAAGGGTGTATTCCAATTTTCTCATAACGTCTATGCCACCCTGTGCGTCATATACTTCAGTGATCCTGATGTGATAACGACGAAGCCTTATTGAAATCTTCCACCATTCATTCCGATATCAAGCCAGACTTCCCCACCGTCCTATTTCCATAATGATTTTCTATTTGTACCTACGGATCCAGAATAGAGATCCTAATTACCAAGTTTTCCATTGTCCTGTCTGGTGTCGAAGGATTAAATAAACGTAAGCTTATGGTAAATGCTTTCACCGAATCAGAATGGCTAATGAACACATCGCAAATTCTATGCTTCACGCCAGCTACCGGCTACGTACTTTGATTCGAATCTTTAATAGAAGATTATGCGCCGCACCTTCATTAACGGCTCTGGACGAGAAGAAAAGTGTGGGTAGCAAATTTGAAGAGTTTGAAGATGAAGTTTATCTGAACTTTTATGGTACATTCCAGAAGATGCAATCAATTTCAGCTTGAGAGATAACCTTTGATAACTACTCCTTCATCTTAATAGCTACCTGTTTAATCGATAATGTTATCTGACACTCTGACTACTTTGAAGGAACTTTCTCAATTTTGTGTGCAAATAGGTTTATTTGTTGAGGCTAAGGATATCAAACCGGTTTACAGATTTACCGGTTAACCGATTTACCGCCTTAAAAGTTCTTCAAATTACCGACGAAGAAATCGGCATCTTTTACCGGTAATTTCGGTAAAAAAATGACAAGCTGACAACATCCAAATCGGCTAATGCTGCATTGTCCATTAAAGAAAAGCTCCAATTAGCGATCAGAACCAAAATTGAAATAAACATAACAGTACCCTTCCAATCAGAAGACATCAGGCTACGTTCAACAATGTTCAGCAGTGTGTGAAAACCGAAATGCAATATTTCGAAAGGAAGGGATTCAGAGGAAATACTTGAAAATGGTTATCGCAGCACTAATGACAACTCGGCCTACTAATGTGGAGTCCGAAAGAGCCTTTTCTGCGGCAGAAGATTAGGTCGCGACTAAGTGATAACACCTCAGAGTAAGAAATAAACATAGAGATACCCCTACGCTTGAAAAGTACTGCATTGTAATCAACCAAGCATAACAGTGAGATGGAAAGCATTTCACTGCCACACTAGGGTGAAATAAACAATTGGTTAGATTTGCATTTCTCCTTTTCTACAGTATAATATAAAATATTCGTAATTTTGCCCTAGCCTAGCTATAATTAACGGAATAGCTTTAAGCAACAATAAACTGCCACAAAATCATTGAAATAATTCAGTTTATCAACGTCAAATCGAAATGAAAATGTAAACACATCAAGAAACTGAACACTTACAGACAATGCTCCCAAACTGACAGAATTATCTATAAGAGACGCAAGCCGTTAGTATCAGAGTGGGAGAGCGGTAAAGCAATTATCCCAATACGTAATAAACATACGGCACGATTCGCAACGCCGGAAGTTTGTTCGCGCGTATAAACAGATTCCACATGGCTGCAAAACAAATGCGCGAAGGCAACTCTAGGTTTCCTTTTCACTCCGAGGATAACAGTCTTGATAAACTGCGTTTTCTTAGGTCCTTTTTATAAAACAAAAAAAATCGAAAGATTAAGTAACAAACGACTGATATTTTCTTATTTTATAGACTATTGCGAGTTTAAGTGGCATATTATTTTTTTTTGAGTTTACCTAGAGTTTCACTTTCCTGTGTTTATTATAGATTAAGAATTGAATAAGTTTTGTTGTTCATTTTGTGGGTTAATTCTTTTTTTCGGGAAGAAAAAACCGGTAAATACCGGTAAATCGGTAATGTTTCAAATAATTTACCGAATTACCGGTAAATTGAAATTCGGTAAATTTGCAATCCCTAGTTGAGGCCTCTGAAAAATTTACATTTCTTTTTGATCTGGCCAGAAGACACTTCCAAAATCTTCATTCACTTTGTCCGTCACCTCGGATAATGTAACAATAACAATAACAATACCTTTATTCCCTGAATTCTGAATAACAATCCAACGAAGTGGGAAACCGTCAATTACAGAGAGAAAAAAAATATACACATCACATCCTAGCTTCTACATTACAATAATTCATAAATTCTGAAATTGAATATGGTTCAATTGTAATAATCAAGTCTGTTAAACATTTCTTGAATTTTTTGGGTAGATTATTATAAAATTTAATACACATATACTTGGTGTTCTTTGAAGTCAGTGTCATCTTATGTATGGGATTGTGAAAGGGAATTGTACGTCTTGTGTTATTTTTATTTCTCAAATCTTCAAAATAATGTGGACTTGTTTTAACGAAAAGAATGCATTCCAAAATGAACAAGCCAAAGAAAGTGAGAATTCTATTCTGTCTGAAATGCCCTCTGCATGAGTCTCTATATTTTAAACCAATCATAGCTCTTAAAGCAAACTTTTGAAGAATTAACAGTTCCATACCTGAGTATAGAATCAAAACAAGAAAAATAGATAGTGTAAAATGTCTTGAACATGGTTACAGGTTAATATGGCTTGAACGACTATAACTTTTTCATTTTCTTGTCTGATATCGAAGGATTATATAAATGTAAGCTTATGGTAAATGCTTTCACCGTATCAGAATTGGTAACACATCGCAAATTCTATGCTTCACACCAGATACTGGCTATGTACTTTGATTCGAATCTTTAATAGAAGATTATGCCCCATCTTAATTAACAGCTCTGTACGATGAGGGAAGTGTTGGGAGCAAATTTTGAAGAGTTCGTGGATAAAGGCTTGTTGAAATTTCAAGGTACATTTCAGATCATGTAATCAATTTCAGCTTAAGAGATAACCTTTGAGAATGATTCATTTATCTTAATAGCTACACCTGTTAAATTGATGAAAATATCTGACATTGGCTTATTATGAAAGAGGTTCTCACTTTTGTGAGGAAATAGGTAATTTGTTGGGAAATCTGAAAAATATACATTTCATGTTGATGTTGGCCAAGGGTCTTCGAAAACCTTTATTAACTGTGTCCGCCCCTTAGGACCATGTCGTGTGTCGAAGGATTAAATAAACCTAAGCTTCTGGTAAATGCTTACACCGTATCGGAATGGCTAATGTACACATCGCAAAGAAAGGCTCATTTATTGGGTGGGATAATTAGTTTTCTTTCAAAACCTGTTGCCGCACGCATATTTGTATACAACACCCAGGATCGCCAGTCGGCTTTCGCCCGAACATTCCTGGTAAATAGCAGACGTTATGGCAAATCGCTTGGGTAACTAACACCCGTGATCGCAAAAATGTTCGTTAAAAATCAGTCTGGAAAAAACGCCAAAAGCGGTAAGATTGATGTTAGTACAACGCAAACCAAACGGTTAGTATTGAACGAACCCTCCTAACCTAACCAGTTGTTAAAACCACTGCTTTTAGTGAAAGAACTGGAATCCAGCACTACCTACTACTACAAAAAATACAAATTATTTGTCAGAAAGACTCATCATTACCTCCATCCTAATAATATACAGATTGCGATAATTATTTTGAAATGTGTGCGAATGACAACCCTATCTAGAGGAAGTGAATACCAGTGCTCTTATGAATGAGTGGAAAATATTTGCAACGAAATTCACATCCGATATCAAAAAAAAATTGAGGGATGACCCGAAAACTTTCAAGAAAGAGTAAAAGTCTTTATGAACAATTATAATACGAATGTGAAAAGTTCCTCCAGTCTTTTGGGTAGTTTACATACCGCCTTTAAATTAAGGGGTACTAGCACCAAACGATTAATTAACGCTTCTCGAAAGGTCATGAAAATTGCTGTACAACCAACTACTATTATGAGCAGAAAAACTTAATTTATAGGGAGAAGGCGATTCCAATCAGGGAGAAAACCGAAAAATGGAATTCAGAAACAGAGGTTAGCACCTCATGATTTACAAAAATGCGTTAAAGACAATAAGTCCCTAGGCAGAAGGAATATTGCTAATGATATTTTTTATTCAAAATACATACATACCTACTTCTTATAACAACCTATTACCTAGAATAAATATTTTGTTAATTAAATTAGCAATAAAAGTGCCAAAATCTATTGAAATTGTTTTATTCATTAACACATCACGCCTACTTATAGCACTTTCAGAATTTGCAATCACGGATGCTATTTGCTAGATGGATGATGCGATATCGTCTGCCGTTTACAAAGGGGTTAGGACAGTTGAAATTTGCAATCACGGATGATATTAAAAAATAGGATTTGCGATATCGTAGGCTCTTTACGGAAGAGGTTACGGCAGCGTTCGGGCTACAACCGAATCGCAATCATGGACGTCGTTTACAAATATGCTTGCCGTACAGTAAAAATTATATATTTGAAAGAAGACCGTGCATTTCTTCGAAAATATCATTTCTGCCGAAGAGTTTTCAGATCAATCATTGCAAATTCAAGTGAAATTACCCAATGCCTCACTTTGAGGAAAGTATTTCTTGATCGTTTACCAAAACAGAACAATCGAATAGCTCGAAATCAGAAGACTTTGAAACAAGAAGATTGATTCTTTTTTCAAAACTAGATACCTCTTCAAATAAAAAAAAATGAAATATTTTTCATTGAGAGTATCACTAAATTGATCTGAAAATACATATCTTGTGCCAACAACGGGTTTACTGGAAGATGTGCTTTTCTATTGAAACAGTAGGCACTCAAATAAAGACTTTTTCAATTAGTGAACCGCTGCGTCCGCATAGGCAGGAGGCTTGCTTAGCGCCTGTTACTTGGATAGTCGCTAAGCGACCAGATAGGTAGCGTGAGTAGTGCGGCACATCGCGTACATTTCAAACGTTCGTTTTACTGAGCTACTAGATAAATGACTCGCTAGGCTCTAGGCTCCAAGCAAGCCTCCTGCCTATGCGGACGTAGCCTTAGAGTAGTAATATTATGGAAGTGGGGATGGGTTAGCTGAATGTACTATTCCAAACGTGCTTTCCACTTTACTCTACCCAGCACTATCTTCAATACTCCAGCACAATCTGTTCACATTAAAGCTGGTCCCAGACAATGCGTGCATTCGACGAATATTCGGCATTGGCGGTGCTTCGCGTAGTGTGTGGGAGCTCAACTTCGTGTATCATTCGGCATTGGCCTTCTATCCGAAGCCTTGTCGGTACGGGCTGCACGAACCAAAGGAAGACGAAGTACATTCGCGCACATTCGTGTTAGCTCCCAGACAATGTGTTTATCTACGCGTACTATACGGCCTATTCTGTCTTCAGTCAGAGTCGTGCGACGTGATTACACGGTGTTTTTAGCTATTATTCGACTGCTCTCCGCTACTGTTCTATACTGAGGCCGTTTGGCGAACGTTTGTCAACAGAATGACGAATGTCGAATATTTCGCGATTGGCGCAGTGTCTGGGAGGGTACCCGAAGGCGAACTACGAAGGCACATTGGCCGAATGCACGCATTGTCTGGGACCGGCTTAAGCCAAACGGCCTCAGTATAGAACAGTAGCGGAGAGCGGAGAGGCTAAACGAATAATACTAAAAACACCGTGTAATCACGTCGCACGACTCTGACTGAAGACAGAATAGGCCGTAACACGAATGTGCGCGAATGTACTTCGTCTTCTTTTAGTTCGTGCAGCCCGTACCGACAAGGCTTCGGATAGAAGGCCAATGCCGAATGATACACGAAGTTGAGCTCCCACACACTACGCGAAGCACCGCCAATGCCGAATATTCGTCGAATGCACGCATTGTCTGGGACCGGCTTTATGCTAGTAATGGGTCGATTACATTGAGATACTTTACAAGCTGCTACTTAGCGAATTCAGAAGCGAGTGAATCAGCTTATGAGATTGTTATGATTACACACAAAACTGTCTAATCGCTGAGTAGCCAACGATCTAGCGATCCACGTGAGGTTTATGTTTGTATCGTTGTCAAGGATTTAAGATAAATGTCAAATACGTTTTCAAATTCAAAGAACCAGAAATCTTCAAGTAAATGAGAACTCACAAATTGTTTATTAGCAACTGTGATTACACACGGCTTGTTTACATGCCAACAAGCCAAAACGCCAGCGATTTAGCGTGTAAAGTAACCCAGCTTCCAACTTTAGTCGCAGCTTTTTACAATCAGATTGTTGGCTTGTGAATACGATTACACTGAGGGAATTTACAATCAGCTTCTAAATTCGCTCAGTAGCAGCTCGTAAAGTATCTCAATGTAATCGACCCATTAGGAAACTACTCTACCAATGTGAAGCGAGCTTTAAAGTAGGAGGAAATGGTGATTGGTCGATGAATATCAATTGAAATTACTCACCTAATGTGACTGGATTTTTGCTTGGTATCCATTGATATACTAGTTTATCGTCCAGGTACCACTTGACAACAAGTCCTTTATCTCCTTCCACGCTATAATCGCAATCTAAGACTGTAGGTTTTCCTAAATGAACTAGTTCAGGTACCACAAGACGATTTATCCTAACGGATGCAACTTGTTTGGAGTTACTGAAAGAAACAATTTATTTACTGAAAGATTCACTCAGACAAACTATACTTTGAAATAGCAACACATTGATTATGTTGAGATATGGTTTCACTAAGTTTCTCGTGAATCAAACAATATAGTAGGTATAAGTATCTGTATTTCATAGTATTAAAAGAGGAAATTGTAAACGGGCAACTATATTCATTTCTACGTATACCTAATCCAAGAACAGAGATGTGAAGCATCTGTCTACCATTATGAAATTAGTGATTCGATGCTTAGATATGTTTAAATAATAAGCTATAATATGTTTTCTTTTCATTGGAACATATTTAATATTTTTTTCCTATCCCCTATCCTATCTTTAGGTCGATGACGTAGGAGCTCAGTGCTTCAATATTAGCTTGACTATCTGAGGGTATGGCTATATCGCACTTCTGATAGTTCCTTTCCAGATTAATATCTAGAAATCTTTCAATCGCTAAGATTTCCGCTTGAAAGACGCTCATACAGGAGCCTAGCGACAGTGCACACTTGGTACTTGGCCCGTATATCCCAGTGCCAGCTCCTGTATAGGTTTTGGAATCATCTGTATTTTACGGTATTTTCTTCGAAGTTATGGTCGGTGTATTCCCGTTCCCATTTTTCTCTTTCACTTAGCAAGGTCCTGAAGTTTTATCAGTGCTTACTTCTTGATCATTACATCACTAGAGAGGTTCGCAGATGAGATATAGTTGTTCAGAGAGTACCAGACTCTCTGCTTTGAGGGATTTCATTAGACATCTAATTCTTTTCTAAAATAGTTAAGTAGGCTATAAATTATTTAGTCAAAATGTAATATTATTGCCTGCAATTGCTTCTTTCGTCTTGTTTTCTATTTCAGATATTTCGTACTTAAATGTGAGCAAAGAAGAACTTTTTCGTACATAGGGGGTGTGCAAAATGTATACGACCGATATCTAGACTTTCAGACAAGGTAGAAAGTTCGAACAAAACGTATTCTAAATGGCACCAAAAACTCAGTATGTCTTTAAAACGTTGCTTCTAGTTACCATCCTTAAAAAACAATTTTTTTCCTTCTAACGGTTCCCTAGTAATGGATAATACTTATGAATTGTTGCGCATTCACCATTTTGCGATTTCCCATTCATTCAATACCGACAATAAACAGAACATCAGACAAAAGCCACTTTCAAACATGATAAACAACTCAGTAACAAGAACAATTGAATCAGATAAGGTTCCAAAATTATTGATTATTATTTTTAATTGTTGAATACACGTGAAAATCTACATTTTTTCTGCTTACACTGATGATTATTTAGACTTAATTGTTAGGCATTACCATGGGTACTCATAAGAATTAATCAGATAAATAGATTTTCCGCAGATCTCAAAATAAAACGTGATATTAATATATATGAAATTGAACATTAATGACCCCTTTCAATACTCAATTTGTGCTATTTCAATGTGCAATCCTGGCAACCGTACACAAAGTATTCAGATGCACTACGAGAAATGTCAAAAGTCTACTGGAACATAGAAACATAGAAATTCCATCATGTCAAATGTATGTCTTGTACAAAATGAGAATGTATTTCAATCAAGAATTCATACACAATTCATGTTGATATCGTTGGCAAAAATTTTGTTATCAACTCGGTTATTTATCTAGCGACTAATGGTCAAGATTATTTTAACACGTGAGCGAACCGAAGTGGATTTAATTACTATTACCGTGTACTTATCACCAGAGACTGTTCTATTTACTCCAACTATCTGTGAGAATATTTATGGTGTTATAGCTGGCAGTAACCAAATAATTTTTTTGCAAACAACAAACAACATTCAGAGATTTTATGCATTGTTTATATCGGAAAAATATATTCAAATTGTGTTTACGTCTGTTGATATTATTACTTTGTACACTTGTTCGAACAATATTTTTCCTGCCCATCGTCCCATGATTACAAGACACTTTTGATTAATACGGAATGCAATAACACAACAACGGAAAGGTGAAAGAAAACTAAAAAAAATATCAACTCCCTATTGTAAACTGATTGATAATCTTGTCAGTTTATCAATGGCTGTCGCTATGAACAATGATTTGGCTTAAAAGGGCATATTTTCGCTCGTTGAAGTTGAATGACTGTCGTTCGAATACTTCGATTATTATGCTACATATCTCGCTTCATTAACCAGCTGCGATATAGAACGTTAGATCGCCTCCAGAGCTGTTTATTTTAACAGTGTTGACGACATTTCTGCAGGGGAGAAAGGCTTGAGGCATTATACAGTCTGCAACAACTTCTCCCATTATCATGTGTCAAGAACTTATCGCTCGACAAAATTACAAAATTGTCATATAACAACGAAAATATGATATAATATGTGTTAAGCTGAGATATTCCCGCGCGATTTTGCTCTACAACATAATATTTGTATGAACAAATTTGCTAGAGAATAAGAGAGAATATTTTTCGCACTGCGTGTTGATAAGCGTTCCTTCTAACAACCAAAATCGTGAGCAGAAGTTCCACTTTGGACACGGTCTAACGAAAACAAATTTTATACCTGCATTGCTGGTCACATTTTCGGATAATACATGGTGTCCACTTTTAAGGTGATACGAGGGATTTGCAACAAAAAATGTTATATAACACTTGGTCGAAATGTTGACGGTTATTCTTCAATTCAACATTTCTTGATTTTACGAAATATTTCGAGGTTTTTCTCTGAATTGTTCACTATTCCGTTTTCCTGATAGTCTCATCAAATAAGACTACATATTAGGAAAGGGATATGAATTTGTCAATACCTCCACAATCACCAGATTTGAACTGCATAGAACATGCATGGGATATGCTCCAAAGAAGATTAGATAATCATCAACCTATCCCAGAATCCTTAAATAATCTGAGAGAGCTTCTGCCCCGTTTATGGAACCAAATTCCTCAAGAAATATTCAACAACCTCGTGTGTAGTATGCAAAGAAGATGTCGAGCTGTTATTGATACCCGGGGAGGCCATACATTGTATTGATAGTCTTAAAATGCTTGAATTGTCTGAGAATGTATTTTCGTTATTTAACTCCATTATTTTTAACCACTCTGCATATCTACAGGCTTAAATCAATGTAATTTTCCGTCGATCTCAAAATAAAAGGTGATTTTAATGTGTACGAAATTGATCATTAATGTGCAATCCTCATGGCAACCCTGCACATCAAAGTATTCAGAAACACTAGGAGGAATGTCAAAATTCTACTGAAACAAAGATACATAGAAATTTCATTATGTCAAATGTAGGTAAGTCCTGTCTCTTGTGCAAAATGGGAATGTTTTTTCAATCAAGAATTCATACACAATTCATATTGAGATCGTCGGAAAAATCTTGTAATCAACTCGGTTATTAATCAAGGGACTACCGGTCTCAAACCATCGAAATTTCTTGACTATTATTCGCTGTCTTTAATAACCTAGTTGATTAAATATTCTTGTCACTTGAAATCATATTTATATGAATTCTCATCACAAAATCTTATTTATACTATATTTTCTTATAATTCAAGTCAATATCCGTAACTCAGATGGAGCAGTTTATTTGACTAACAGCTGTGAGCATAATAGGAAAGCTATCTTTTGTTTCATTAGATAAATAACAAGGTGAAATATTTCTGTAGTATAGAAGAAATTGAGGTAATATTTCTTGGCTTCAGGACTGTGGGGTGAATTATACACACTTTTTTAAATCGCCGACGTTTCGATCCTTTTTTGGATCTTCTTCAGGGCTGCAAGAATATTTATTTCTTAGTCTTGAGAGAGTTTACAAATATGTGTAAAATACAATTTAAACTTTACGATTCACGATTTCAATTAGGTATTGGAGACACTATTACAAACAAGCTACATGGACACAGATTAGGAAGAGACCGACATTCAGGTGGAATTTGCAATTATAATATTTTTTTTTGGTTTTGTATTATTGTATTGTTTATTAAATTTTTTTTCTTTATTAATTTTGTTTATATTTTTGTATCATACAAACTCATTCCCCATTATTGATTACATAATTGCATTTCAATTCTTACCAATTTTGTCTGGTGTATTTGGACACGGTGGATGTTTAGTTTCATTTATTCGTCTTTGTTTACGTGTCTTGTTGGTGGTATGTTTCCGTGGCCAGTCACTATGATACTGATCGACGGAGTTCTCCGTCTCCTGTTATCAATTCTTGAATACGTTTCTTTTCCCTTAGTTCGTCATAATACCCTTTTCAATTATATTTCTCTTAACAGGCCGTTATAAATATTATTCAAACCTTGTATGTCTGATCTGACGTTTACTGTTTTATTAATGGATATATATCATTTCGCTAATGCATCTTTTTTGATAATTTTTTTCTGTGTCAAGTATTTTTACTGCATCAAAATCGAAGTCGTGTTTTTCGTTGAAATGGTGTATAACAAGAGCAGTTTTCTCGTTTTTGTCCTTGTTATTTCTCCGCAGTCGTTGTATTGTGTTGGTATATTCTGTTTTTCAAATATTGTTTTGTCATGCCAACATAAGATAAATTGCAACCTTTACAGGGGATTTGATAGACTAAGTTGGATTTGTTAACTTTGGGTAGGGGTCTTTAATTTTGAGTATATGGTGTTAAGTTTTCCCAGGGGGTAAAAGCTAGTTTGATGTTGGTAGCGTTGTTTTTTATGAGGTTTTTCAACTTTTTCTGACAGTCCTTTTATGTATGGGAATTTATAATATTTGATGTTCTCTCTTTCGGTTTGCGCGTTATTCTCGTTATTGTGTTAATTTTTTGTGTTTGTGGATGAAATGACAAGTAATTTAAAATTCTGTTAGATGAGGTGGGTTTTGTATACCAATTCGTTGAGATTGATCCATCGTTGTCTCTAGTGAGTCAGATATGGTATAGAAGAAAGTTGACAATGGATACTAGAAGATCATATCAATGTACAATTTAATTACATAATGTACATCTGCAAATACCTTGATTGCCACTTGAATATAATGTTCTACATGTCGACCAATGGTACCTACTGAGTTTAATCAAGTCCCCATTCCTTTTTGAATTACCTATTCAAAAAAAGTTTCGGAACACACCAGTGAATAACAGATAATACTTTTTTGGTACAGTTGTAACTGATCAATTACCAATGTGTGATGTAATTATTATTTCTTGATATTTTTTGAATAATCGTTGGTCTTCGACTTCCAAACTGCACTGTCATGGTTCCAGAAAATTATTTTGTTTATGCTTACGTTACATATAAGCCAATTTGATTTTGAAGTCGATAAAAATAACAATAATCATTTCACCAGCTAATGAATAATAAAATGACATCTTTTTCTTCCGATGGATTTACACAACAATTGTTGAATTATTATTTGGGTTATTCCATTTTTCAGCCTATTTGGACGATTCAAATCATTTCGAGAACCTTAAGAACTATCAACAAAAATATATATTGTATGCAGCTAGTAGCTTTCTGCACCATACTTTGTTCTTTTCCTTTGAACAATTGAATAGAGTGTTTCTAAATTGATTTGAAAGCTTTAAGGAGGTGATTCCTCAGTTCATTTTATGAAAAAAAGTATCCGAAATAAAATATGTAGGTAGGTCTGAATATTCCAAAATAGAAAATGTTTAAGTTCTACAAAAAACTGACTAAAAAAAGTATACGCCATCGCCACTCAGATATTTCAAACCAACAATTATCCTTTATTCAATTTGGGGCTTTTTTCGTGTGGAAATTTAGCTCTCGATCAATATTTAGGTGTTATAGCTCTAATTTGCTTGAACTACTAGGAACTAGGGATATTTCAAATGATTCTTATACTTAACAGTTTCAAGACACAGGGTTTGAAAAATAGATAACTCTGCCTTTCGCGAAATGATGATTAAATCTAGAGAACTGGATCCGACCCAAATTGTCACAACCAGTTAGTAGGTATAGTTACTTGTTTTTTCAGTTGGTTAGAATTATAGCATTGAATTTGAAATACTCCAGACTATATTATGCTTTTAATGGCCTCCAGTTTTAACCAAATTGCAAAAGAATTGGTTCATGCATGAAGGATTCATGCCACTTCTGAACAATAGAAAATAAAAAATATGACTCGAATAAAATATAAACAGAGGTTTAACGCGTACTCGTCATGAATATTGAAAAAACAATAAAGTGAAAGCAGAGAATAATATTAGTCGATATAAATCAACCAATATTAAACTCATACTTCGGAGCTAACTTCGTCCTTGTTCGAGACAAAATGCAAGGAAGTGGTATCAATCAGAGCACCTATGGTTATATAAACATGGGTCCGCAAAAGCTTCGTACGGAGTTACAAGGTGTTGAAATTTCCTAAAACAAATCTTCATAACTTCAGCAGTTTTTGAGATATTCAGTCCAAATTTGAAATGCGAGCTATTTTCAACAATCTCCATCAAGCACGTCCTAAATCTTAGCAAGAATCTACAGGGTGTTTTCCTAAATCTTAGCAAGCCTACAGGGTGTTTTCTTTTCCGGAGCCATTGGTCAGCGAAAAATCAATTTTTGATATCATCGTTCAAATTAGATACTTTTTTGAGTTTTCCGAGTAAAAACTTAATGACGATTGTATGTTATTCGTCGCTAAATAAAAAAAATTATAGGTATGCCCAAAATTTGCTTTTTTTTTGATAGCTCGTCATCTGAGACTCAACTTAAGCTTATTCAATATCAACATACAATCGTTCAATAATTTTTTACTCGAAAACGGTTAGAGATACGAAAAAATTATAGAAGTCAAAACAATTTTTAAATGAACGAAGATATCAAAATTGATTTTACGCTGATCAGTGGCGAACCGCAAAAAGTTCGAGAGGGAAAAATGAGACATGCTCTTGGAAAAAATACCCTGTAGATTCTAGTTAAGATTCAGGACGTGCAATGATGAGACTGGTGAAATAGCTCGCCTTTTAAATTGGACTGAATATCTCAAAACTGCAGAAGTTATGAAGAAAAAGCAATTTTTTTAGGAAATTTCAACACCCTGAAGCTCCGTAACGAAGCTTTACGGACCCCATGGGGTGTAGGGTTAGTTTCGCCTCCACGTGGTGCACCCTGGTAACGCTAAATGAACTAACAAAAGAGGCGCCAGACAATCTTCAGTTTATCTTTAGATTTACTGGCAAAAGGATCACAGGCACAACAAATGATAACACAATCATTAAACTGTTCTTCTAAGGACCAATTGACAAGGAAATTCGGACCACGGTGTACACGAGTCTGCCACCCCAATATGGATGGCAAAAGCAGTTCATTATTTTTGTTATGTAATTACCTGTGATGTTGCCATACGCTTGATAAATAAATACGGACCCATGTTGATTAAACTTTTTTTCTTGAAAATTATACTTATGTAGTTTCACCCCTTAAGTTGTGACATACTATTATTGTGTAACACCCTGTATGTCAGTACTTTTCGTCAAATTTTCGAACTTCTGAGATTATTGTATGAGGAGAGAGCTACTTTCTCCTCTACTGCGATTCAAGAAAGAAATGAGCAGCGGGTTCGCTGGGCCGTGCACAGCTCTGCTCTCCTCCATCGCAGAAGTTATAACTTTTCTTTCAAACAACAGGGCAACGTATTGAATATTCATTTCATTTCCGCAGCTAATCTATTCATTTTTAATATTTGATTTCGTCCGAATGCGTTACGAATCTCGAGCGGCAACGAACTTTTAGATTTTATTTCAATTTTCATTCGAACGGAGCTTCGCGGATGGCGGACTATCGGTCCACTTTTCGCATACCTATTAATTGGAATAATAGCGATTTTCGACGAATTGGCTCGATTGCTTCATAAGTTCTCAGATTTGGCAACACTGATATTAATATGTCAAATATGACATAGCCATCGAGAACTTAACAATTTGAGTGATAATCCTATACTCCGTTCACGAAAGGTTGAGCCGGTCGGTGGCATGGAAATTTGACATATTCCACTGTGTATATTAAAATTTTAGTTATGTTTTTATTATCTTGTCAGATTGATACGCAATGTTGTCAATATTGCATAGAGTTCTCTGATTACTCGCAAGCTCGTCGGACGAGGCCGAGTACATCGGCAACGTTGATTATTTACTTTATGACAATAAGTGCTGCCCAACTTCAAATAATTAAAGAAACCCTACTGTGCTCAACCTTTCGTGAACGGACATAGAGTGTGTTTTCAAACGGCTACTATTTATGTTGTATGAAGCGGTCACAAACTTACAAACATACGATTATAATACATAATATCGGTTATCGAACAACATGTGTAGGTTACAGTTATCAGCACAACGTAGAGTCCTAACCACAAGACGATCACGGCCAGCACATCTACAGGAGCTGGAGCTGGGATATACGGGCAAGTACCAAGTGTACACTGTCGCTAGGCTCCTGTATGAGCGTCTTTCGAGCTGAAATCTTAACTATTGAAAGATATCTAGATATCAATCTAGAAAGAAACTAAAGGTGCGATATCGCCATACACTCAGACAGTCAAGCTGCTATTGAAGCACTGAGCTCCTTCGTCATCGACTCAAAAATGATCTGAGGGTGCCAAAACAACTCAATGAGGTAGGCAAGAAAAATAATGTCTTTTCAATCTCGGCTCCCGGCTATTCGGGAATCAAAGGAAACGAGAGGCCAATACACTTGCCAAGAGGGCGCACGAATGTCCCTCATGGCCCAGAACCCTTCTGTGGTTTAGGTAAATGTACCTATAGAAGGAATTTCTGGAGAAGAAGACAGCCGAGAGGGAAAAACTCTGGCGGAATCTCCCAAGGATGGATCATTCCACTATGTTCCTTCGGAACTTTAAAACAGCAAAATCAAAAAGATATCTAGATCTTGGTAAGAAAACAAAATTACACCTCGTCACTGGCTTTCTTACAGGAAACTGTCGTCTCAGGAACACCTGTTGAGGATGGGATTATCGTACACTGACGAGTGTAGGTTTTGTGGGGAGGAGGAAGAAAACCCCATTCACTAAGTCAAAGATGCATTGGCATTGCGAGCCTAAGGCGGGAATTCCTTGGACGAGAAACTGTAAGAGTGAGAACTAGTCTCGTTGTAGCCTTCACAGATATTGGATATTTTTAGACCTGTGAAGGGTGTGGTCAGAACAGATCAGTAAGGGGACACAATAGA
>CM024239.1:54653826-54700703 GCA_013421045.1 Propylea japonica
TTTCCAAGTGTATTTCAGAAATCGTCAATTGTATTTCAGAAAGGGTCAATTGTATTTCAGAAAGCGTCAATTGTATTTCAGAATAGTCAATTGTATTTCAGAAAGCGTAAAATTGTATTTCAGATTAGTCAACTGTATTTCAGAAAGCGTGAATTGTGTTTCAGATTAGTCAATTCGAAATCATCAATTGTATTTCGAAAATGGTCATTCGAAATTCAATTTATAGGTACACACATTTACATATAGCAGAAATGTTCATTTTAAATATGGTTTATCCTCCTCAGTCCCGAGACACACATGAAATGGAGATAACTGTGATATTTGGAAATTAAAATGATATTCCTACTTTCTGAATTACAAATGACGGTTTCTGAAATACACATGATATAATCTGAAATACAATTGACGCTTTCTGAAATACAATTGACTAATCTGAAATACAATTGACCCTTTCCTGAAATACAATTGACTTATCTGAAATACATTTGACGTTTTCTGAAATAAATTGACTATCTGAAATACAATTGACGCTTTCTGAAATACACTTGTTGAAAATGGTGTAGTTATTCTGAAACAATTCGAGTAGAAAAAAATTCAGAAATTCTACTGCAGTTTTCAGGTCTTTTTTCTTGCAATATGAAATTATATACGAAGAAGAAGAGGAACAATGATCTTTTTTCCAATTTGATTGGAAAATAACAGGTTTTGCACCAAACTGGTATCACATCGTTGAGCGCATTTTGAGATTTCTGTTAAAATTTTAGCAGCTTTGAAGCAACTTTGATGAACAAGTTTTATATGATTCAATTTTTTTCAAAGCAGGACATTTCTGCAGAAAAAAATGTTTCGAAAAAATCAATGGTAAAGAAAAGCTTCCTTTGGTGCAGACTTTTTGGGAAACACTGTATTTATCGAATGTTCAGTTTTGACTTTCGCCAATTTTTTGATGATAGATGACGCATAATGATACATTCGAGTAACCGTTGAAAAATAACCGAAATTATTCGTTAATTTGTTGAGACATTGAAGAACCGGTTATTGCAGAAAGAGTTATAGGGCTTATGTAGGAAATACTCAAAAACCTGTAATGGAACAGACTTTTTTTAAAGAAGCATGAAAAGTTTCGGTATTTTGCCTATGAAATTTACATTAAAAATTTTAACCTCCGATTATAGATTGTTCAGAGGGTTCCTCCCCTTGCAACCGGGTTTCTGTCAAGCCAATTTTTATCATATGCTTCCCAAGTCAACAATGTCCTCTTTCTCTCAAAAACTTTTCTTATAGGTGCTATTGCCTATACCACAGGAAAGTTCTGGGACAGTAATGGGTCGATTACATAGAGATACTTTACAAGCTACTACTGAGTGAATTAGCTTGAGAGATTGTGATGATGATTAAACACAAAACTGTCTACTCGCTGAGTAGCCAACAATCTAGCGATCCACGTGAGGTTTATGTTTGTATCGTTTTCGAAGATCTAATATAAATGTCAAATTTAAGAACTAGGAACCACTGAGTAGATGAGAACTCACAGATTGTTTACTAAAATACTTATTAAAATATATGTACAAATTTGTACATTGTAAATTTTGAGAATGAATTCTTATTGAATCGATTATAGGTACATATTTTCACCTACATTCTGAAGTATTGGTTCCATTCCATCCATTTATTAAATTAATCGATCATCCAATTAAAATCTCATGTCTGAAATTAGAAGTAAGATTCCTTTGTTAACGGTCGGTCGTGTGGCGTTTGAGCAGAACTGTATAATGCTGTTCCTTATTCCCTGATCCCTGAATTCTTGGAAGCTTCTGAACTGACGCTTTGAATATCATTGATTATCTGTTTATATCCCGCTATCAGAATGCATAAATCTCTGTTTACTTTACATCTTCGTAATGAATGAATGATTGCCTGTCACATATATTACGCTTTACTTATCAAACTCCAAGATTTATTCGTCATCACCGAAAATATTTTACTCCAGAAGGGACCACACAAAAATCTGGACATGTTTGGGAATAGAAAGCGCTAAAAGGTCAAAAGTTAAGTACAGCATGAACCTTTTATCGTAAATAGAGACCTCATAGTTTTTACGATTCGTTCTAATCTACCCATTTTTGTTTTGCTTCGTTCCCGAGATGAAAAAATGATATTTATAGCGACAACTATCTCGTTTTATGGTTTTAAACTTTGTCGTCAGCATGTTTGATTACGGTTTCATCTGATTAAAATGATTTCAGAAATTTCCGACTATATGGAAAGTTAGGTTATGCCTTCTCAGTTTTTATCTGATAGCTAATGAGTTGAATGTTATGAGGCGAGGTCCAAAAGTTCGTAGAATGAAGGGTTTGTCTGGGTTCCTGGTCCTTCAGGAATCAAAGGAAACAAATAAGAGGCTACCACACTAGCCAGAAAAGGAGCTCAAAAGCCACTTGTGGGTCGATTACATTGAGATATTTTACAACCTGCTACTGAACGAATTCAGTAGCTGATTGTAAATGTGCTCAGTGTAATCGTGTTCACAAGCCAACAATCTGATTGTAGAAAAGCTGCGACTAAAGTTGAAAGCTGGGCTACTTTACACGCTAAATAGCTGGTGTTTTGGCTTGTGGGCCTGTGAACAAGCCGTGTGTAATAACAGTTGCTATCAATAGATAATTCTGAATTATTGAAAAAAATTAACATTGCACATTTCGGAAAAGAAGCCGTTTCTGCCTATGATTGTATGAACCTTTATTCTTGAAATAAGCTAAAAACATATAGTTTTTTGAAATAGATAGATTTTTTCACTAATTTTATTGATATTTGAATTCCTGAAATTACATCAGTTTTGGAAAACAATTTTTTATTGGTTGATAACAATGAAGTATAAAGAAAAGTTTAAAAATCGTAAGTGATCATTTACAATTCGCGTTTCTGAAATTAAGTTTCCTTATTTCAACTCACCGTAATAAAAATATAACATTTTATTATTATTATTATTTTCCACTTCTAATTCCGAGATTGCATAACCATGTCCAGAAATGAAAAAGGCCACTAATATTCAGATAATTCCAAAATCAGAAAGACCGATACATATATCAATAAACTTCAATGAATGGTGAGATTGATAAATTATTATTTCAGACAGTGTCGGATAAAATTCAACTTGCAGAAGGTCACAACTTCGTTAATGATCTAAAAATAAACGTCTTAGTTGCAAACAATTCTATTTTTAGATCGATTATGATTATCAAAAGTGAATTGGAATTTTGGCGCCTTTGCGGCATTGGTAAAGGGTGTCTAAAGTATCAATCAATTCAAGATTGAGGAATTGCTTCTATCAGATATCTCGTTATTCTAATAAGCTTCTGAAAAATACAGGATTGGGCGAAAGAATCAATATCTTTTGAGTCATTTACTCAAAATAAAAGCTGAAACACGTGAATGGATTTTGAACTAAACACAGTTTTTGGTGATAAAATGAAATATTTTTCTTTATTAAAGACCAACCCTGTATATCCTATATCGTAGGTACGAACAGGACAGAATTTTTGAATAATCCCAATAATCAAAAATCGTATAAACATGGGACTTTGAACGTTTAGTTTACGAGAAAAAAAATGTCTGAAGTTCGATTTATTTTCATGATTTTTTCTTGATGTATCTGCACTTTACAAAATATGCCATCATGTGATATACCAATTTGGATCGCAAATTTACAAGTTAATAGTTTATCTTCAGGAAACCAATCGGCTTCTGCTCTTTTTCTCATAATCATTAGGTGGTAGGCACTTAGGTACCTACTGATTTCTTATGACATTTTGGATTTTTCTGAGGAATTTCTTGAAAATACTTGGAAATTTTTTTCTTGAAAATACTTGGAATTTTTTTTCTCGAAACCGGTAGATGAAAATACAAACCTTCTTTCAACAATTTCTCGAAGATGATAGAAAAATATCGGAAAACTCGAACAGTGTTTCATGAAAAAAACACCCTTGAAGATTTGCAAACCAAATTGGTAAGCCACATGGTGTAATATCTGAATTGTATACCTATGCCAAATTTTAAGTGAATATCTTATGAAGTGCTGATACTAAGAAGCGGAAACTAGAGAAAAATCAAACTTCATCACCCTGTTACTCGAAAACCAGCAGTCACAAATTTATGAATTTTTTCTTAGAATAAGGCAAGAAATCTTTCCTTCTATTTTGACTCTTTTGTGATCAGAGATGTAAAAAGCAATCCAAAAAATGAAAATTTATTTCAAATCAATTTCATAAAATGAAACAATGAATTAGTTATTTATTGTACAAGGGAAAAACTATAAGATTTCAGCTCGAGCTTCGCGTCGGGAGACAAAAAACCGAGAGCTAAAATCTAATATTTTTCCCGTGTATAATACACTATTTTTTCTGTGGTAGCAAAAACGACCATTTAATAGTGGAAGAAATATAACTTTTCACGAAATTACTTTTTCCCCGAGAAAAAAGTGAGTACTTTTTCCCGGATATATACACTCACTTTTTTGACAGGGAAAAAAGTAATTTCGTAAAAAGTAGTATTTTGTGACCTGTCAAGAGATATAAAATGTCACTTTTTTTCCCGTCACAGAAAAAACAATTTTATTTTCCGAAATGGAGCACACTACATGAATTTTTTCGGTTGCTCTTGTGCTCCTATAAACATTAAATGGATGTTCCTCAAATGAATGTCCAAGTCATAGATAAATAAATAATAATAATAAAGTTTATTTATCTATGGTCCAAGTGAACAAGAAATTTGGTTAATTTTAGGTATATCTTTTTAAGCAGCAAGTTGATGTGTAACATTGTAGTGTATAACCATATACAGGGTGTCCCGGAAAATGTGGGAAATCTCTCGGATTCAGATAAAACATAAAAAAATACGATGACAAGTTCCCATGATTTTTATTCCTAGCGGCCCTCCCTACGAAGATACGACCTCCTGAATGACGCCACTGGAAATTCATTTTAGTGGAATGAATTTCAATCACTTACTTCTTTCATTATTTTTTCTAGAAAACGGTTCATTTTATCGACACTGAACAAGAGTACCTTTTCGTTAGCTTAATCCAAAAGGTATCCAAATTGTTTTTTTCAGTACCTTATCATACAGAGGGTATGATAATGAATGATATGAAAATGTAAGCATTAAAATGTACAACCCAGTCCGCCCCTGGTAAAATGAACAAGCTATTTGAAATTTGAGTGCGGTGATTTAGGAGGTCCTTAATACTATTAATAATATCGAATTTTCATCAAATTATATCGAGTGGTTTGAAACTTATTCCACTAAAATGGATTTCCAGTGGCGTCATTTAGGAGGTCGTATCTTCGTAGGGAGGGCCGCTAGGAATTTTATTTTTTATGTTCTATCTGAATCCGAGAGATTTCTCACTTTTTCCGGGACACTCTGTATAATGCTAGACGTTATTCATTCATGTTTTTTGAAAACATGTTCATAGGCTTTCAGGAAGAAATTTCATCAACATTTCAGAAATTCACAGGAGCCAACCTTAATTTCCGACGTAATTCATAAAGTTTTTCATTATAATCTTAAGAATTCATGACCGGGATTATTTATTCCCTTGTCTCATTCCGACATAAACAATTAAATTGACGTCAGTGTCACTGGCATTCGTAGTTTCCCTTCACGTTAGTATGAACTCATTCTTCCTAGAAATACTGGTTATAATATAATACCAATCGAACAACAATTGTTGAAATCAAGATTGGTAAATATTTTTGAAAACACTTCTATCAGATCAGCTATAAATAATAGTAAATAGATTTAGGTATATGAGCAGAATATTAAAGTTTGATGATAATATGAAGTGTACACTACAGACGAATAAAATAAATGTAAATAAGATTACATTTTTATATCTATAGCCCGTTCACGAAAGGTTGAGCACATAGCAGGCGTTTTTTTTATTTATCTGAAGTTGGCAGTATTTGCTGTCATAACGTAAAATAAAGTCAACGTTGCCGAATGTAACCGGCCTCGTTCGACGAGATTGCGAGTTATCAGACAACTCTATGCAATATTGACAACATTGCGTATCAATCTGACAAGAACATAACCTAAATTTTAATATACACAGTGGAATATGCCAAATTTCCATGGCCAACCGACGGCTCAACCTTTCGTGAACGGACTATAGGTAGGTAAAACACTCAATTCAGATTAAATAGTGCTTTTACTGAAATTTGATCCGTTTTTCGATTTTTTAGATGAAACTAATATTGTTAAAAACATGAGGTAAACATAAAAAGAGCTGAAATGAATGAAATAATGTAGGTATTTCCGTTTCCTTGCATAATACATTAATTAAAGTAGAGATAAATATTCAATCAAGCATAAAAGTCAGTTATATGAATGCAAGAAATTGATAATAATAATGTCTGTAAATAAATGTCAGGGAGTTTCGAAGATGATTCCTCTATGAAAATAAGCAGGGGTAGTTCATATAAATTTTTTTCGAAATCGACCCCCCTTCCAAGAGACAGCCTTTGGAATGCGATGACGTGTTGACTGTTTTCAATTTTTTTTACGGCTTCTTAAAAACACTGAGTCATAAAACTATACACAACATAAAGCACTAAGTAGATATTACTCACACAATTTTTTTAGATCTTATTACTTAATTATTAGGGGTTGAAAATAACAACCCCCTATGATTTCCGTTCAACAATTGTTTTCATGGAATAGATTCTCGAAAAAAATTCTCTTATGGTTTCCCATTTAGTTCTGGAGAAAAAAAGTTTCTTGCTAAATTTCGATACAGTCGATACTTTTCTAGGAAAAAATAAAAACTTACAAGCAGTTATGATTACTGTTCATTCCATTTCATAGTAAGTGTTGCATAGAATGAATATTCTAAGATATTATATGTCTATGACAGGAGATAAAGATGTGCTATAAATATTTCTGAGGTATAATTACTAATTTCCGGAAGAAAATTATATCCGTAATATTTTAATTTCACAAAGAGAACTTTCTTTCGATTAATAGGCATAATTGACAAAACCAGTTTTAAGCATAAACAATATCTTAGAATATTCATTCTATGGAACACTTATACGATGAAATGGAATTAACAGTGATCATAACTGCTTGTTAGTTCTTATTTTTTCCGAGAAAAGTATACACTGTATCGAATTTTTGAAAGAGATTTTCTTCTCCAGAATTGAATTGGAAACCATGAGATAATTTTATTTTTCAAAAATCTATCCCACGAAAACAATTTTTGAACGAAAATCATAAGAGGTTGATATTTTCAACCCTTATAATAAAGTTATGAGGTCTAAAAAAATTGTGTGAGTTACATCTACTTAATGAATCATATTATACAGGGTGTTTCCTAAACATGCGGCAAAAATTCAGGGGGTTGTTCCTTGGACTATTTTACCTAAGCATGTTTTGTCCTTTGATGATTTTTGAAAAACCTCTTTGTTTCGAAGATACAGGGCGAACAACATTTTTAAAATTAATAATAGTTTACATAAAAATGCGTACCACACTGTGTTCACGAAGTACCTAGGTACAATTTATTTTTAAATTTGTTTAACAACATTTCAATTACTAAAAACGGCTAGTTTTTTGACTCAAAATTGATAAGTTCAGATGGTAAAGGAATACAGATTAAACACGGTTTTCATTTGAATTCGTTTTTTTTGGCTAGAGGTGGTCATTTTCAACAGTTTTTGTAGGTTAAGTTAATTTTTCATGTAATTTTTCATAATAAAATGTTATTATATAAAATTTTGTTTCCCCTGTATCTTCGAAACAAAGAAGTTTTTCAAAAATCATCAAAGGACAAAATATTCTCAGAATAGTCCAAGGAACAATCCCCTGAATTTTTGCCGCATGTTTAGGAAACACCCTGTATATAGGTTTATGACTCAGTGTTTTTAGGACTCCTAAAAAAATTAAAAACTGCCAACTCGTCATAGCATTCCAAGGGCTGTATCTTGGAAGGGATGTCGTTTTAAAAAAAATTTTTATGAATTATCCCAGCTTATTTTCATCGAGGAATCATCTCCCTAAGTACCTCGCATTTGTTTACAGACACCCGTATAGAAGAATAGAAGTTTTTCGAATTTTATTCAGTAGGTTCATCTAATAGTTTAAAAAGTGAACTGAAAAATCGAAATCTGGCCACTGTATATTACCTAATATTAATACATTTTAATAGCAACAAAAGAATTGCCTGTTGAGTTTATTTTTGACATGAATCATGTACTTCAAAACAAATCGAATCGAATGATTGAGCAATCGATTGGAATTACAAAATTATAGGGTTGCCATTTGAAAAAAGTGAGATTTCATAGTTTTATTGGGGCTCACTTTGAGGCCCTTTTTTAGACACCCTGTATAATATTTCCTCATAAGTTATACAAGAAACAGTATCAGCGTACTTTCTTTTGTTCCACTTTCGCAAAAGAAATTCTTATAATGAGGGATTTTGAAGATATGGACACTAATTTGTGATAACCTTTTTTCAGAAAATTTTATAATCAGGCTATAATTCAAGAACCGCTTGAGTGGTTGCACATATCATACATCAAATCAGTATAGAATTGAACGAAGAATTCGAATATGTATAAATATACAGGGTGTTGCATTTGAAATAACGAAGTTACATTCGTTTCCGGTGAAACCGGAAGTAGATTCCTCTTGAAAATATTTTACAATTAAAGTTCATGTACTCTAAAACGAAAATCCAAAATCTTGAATCTGTATTACAATTCCTTCCTCGAAAACGTCTAATGAAACACTTAAAAAAATCACCCTGTAGTTCATCCTTTCAATCCCACCGTTTTGAAGACAAACCATGAAGTTGTCATCTTTCTAATATAAGTTATCGAAAGTGTCTTTTTATTTTCCTTTTTCAGAAATGAACCATTATTTGCGTGAAAAACTTGTCTGTAATGAAATGAGTAGATATACTTTTTCTGCTTCTTGATGCAATGTTGAATATCCCTTAGGCATTACCGTAAGGACTGCCGAATATACATTCTTTTTTCTGATTTTACCTAACACTCAAAAACACCAATTGTAGAATTATTATCCAAATTTTCAACGATTGTTATTGAGAAGAAATATCAAGATAATTGAGGAATTGTCATAAAAAAGAGCTCGAAATATTTCAAATTTTGAGGAATTTGATATGTTGGAATGCAGTTGAAGTGCAGTAGCAGCGTCAGCTTTTGAAAACAGGGGGTGGTAAGGTTTTTTTAGTGAGGGTCATGAAAAAATTGATTTGTATATTGTTTAGCATAGTTCATATTTCAGTGGGGGGAGCAAAATAAAGGGAGAGCCTAGGACACCCCTGCCCCCTCCTGCAATCACAGTGTGTTAAGATCAGAAAAAATAATGCATATTCAGGCGAACCTAATATGATGATGGTATTGTCCACAAATAATTTAACATTGCACTGACAAGCAGAAAAACTATTCTTATTTTATTCCAGGTGTGATTTCCACGCAAATTGTTGCATATGATGCATTTGTGAAACCAGAAAAGAATGCTCCACTTTCGATTATAACTTAAATTCAAAAAAATACTAATTGATGTCACATCTTCAAAACGATGTGATTAATAAGAATGGATCATATAAGCTCTGAATCACTCATAAAAAAACGCATAAAGAAAATGTCAATAAATTTCGAATATAGGTTCAAAATTATTGAGAGCAGCCATTATCAATTTTTGATCACACTTCGAAATCTATTAATAAGAGGCCGATGAAGTTTTCAAATTTGGATTACTCGGAAAAAAACAGCTCCAAAATATATGTGTCATTCGATTAGCTTCTATAGTTCTCTAGGTTTTTTACTAGACAACAAATTTTGGTCACCCTGTACGTCAATTAATGAAAAGTTCAATGAACATTTTCACTTCCCTCACTTTTAAATCAAGGAAACAATGAATATTCTTTTACACCATTACATATTTATATTTAAAAAAAATACAACAAAAAAATTTTTTTAACGAACTGTATTAACTGTAAATCTTTTGAAACGAGAAATAGTAAAAAATACTCACCGCCGGAATAAACAACTACCAAAAGGTAGGCGACAAGAAGGAATCCTATAACGTTGAAGTACTTCATCTTGAAATTTCACTCGGTGTGTCACCAATCAACACTTCTCGAATACTGATGCTGAATTGATGGAACCTAATTGACCTTTAACATCTGTTGATTAACAGATTTCAAGAAAAAGAGAGCGGGGATCGGGTTTTTCTACCATAACTCCTCTTTTTTTTGTCTGAACGCGTTGAATCGAAACAGTGGACCGATAAGAACTGAATTCGAATGAAAATCACATTTTTACGGTCACAAAATATTGATATTGCTTATTTTATTTCTGGGAATCGAGAAATGGAGAATTGGTAACCGACGATTCATTATTTTGTTATTGGAGAAACGGCGTAAGGAATTGGGACGAAAAAACAAGATATTGTGTTGATGTTTGTGTTTTTGTATTGATTATTATTTGCGATATCGATTTTTCATTCATGGTTTTAGTGGTCGTTGTCCACTATGAAGGCCAGTGTCGGCACATATATAGTGGAACTTCCCTATAACGAAAGCGCTAAATCCGAAAAAAAATTCGTTATAAAGAAATTTCGTTATACCGAAAATGTGTTTCTATAGTCGGCAATGTCGCGGTCGACTTCACTGATAACGTGATAACATTAAGTTTATCATTCAAACTTAAGCACTTCCTTTTAGACATTTTCGCACAACTTTCACACTAGCGTAATGGTTAGATTGATACCAAATAGCCAGGGGTGTATTTAAAACTGTTTCAGAAAGATCTCTCTGCCCGCCGTAATGATTTAGTTTAGGGTCAGGATTTATTACGAACGTCCATAAAAATTTCGGAAAAACCCAACCTTTTACCTTCTTACCAATACCCATTCAACGAGTGATGTTCTTTGAATATTTCGTTTTAGAGAGAATTTCCTTCGTTTCAGAAGGTGTTTTTAACATGGAATTTGGATTCAAGGTGCAATGTCTTGTACGAAATTCGCTATACAGAAAAATTCGTTATACAGACGTTCGTTATAGGGAAGTTCCACTGTATTTTTATAAAATAATCATAATTTTAAAATTAAATGAACATTTCTTGTGATTTTCAGAAAAAAAAATCATTCTACAAAAAACGAATCCTCAGAAAATCATAGTGAATATCAGTTTTTTGTTTCGTTGTCAGGATTTCGAGAAAAAAATATTGAGTTCACCAACAAAGCTATTCAATTCGAACGACCAGAATTGGTTATTGTTGGTTGTAACGTAAGCGTAAGCATTCATTTCATTAATTGAAGGTAGAATCACAGTTTATAACGACGCGAACTTGCAACTCTATTGTGAATCATCAACCTCATTACCTAGTTATGCTTGCTCGTACGTCATTATGGTGCGACTCGCTAGTAAATAATTAACTACTAGAAATTTCAAGTGAATAACTTGATAGGTATACAAGGTTTCACTTAATAGTATGTCACAACTTGATGGGGCGAATCTGCATGTAATTTTAATAGAAGAAGTTTATATAAACATGAGTCCGCAAGTTACGGAGATACAGGGAGTTGAAATTTCCGAAAAAATTGGTTGGTGTTCAGTCCAAACTTGGAATGCGAGCTATTCTCGACAGCCTCCATCATTGCACGTCCTGAACCTTAACTCGAATCTACAGGGGTTTTTTTACGGAGCCATGTCTCCTTTTCCCTCTCAAATTTTTCTGCGGTACGCCACTGGTCAGCGTGAAATCAATTTTTGATCTTCGTTCAATTTAAATTTCTTTTAAACTCCTGAAATTTTTTCGTATCTCTAACCGTTAATCGTAATTGAACGATTGTATATTGAGTCTCAGATGAGGAGCTATGAAAATAAAAGCAAATTTTGGGAATAACTACCGAGTATTAATTTTTTTTATTTAACATACAATCGTTCAATAATTTTTAATTCGAAAACGGTTAGAGATACGAAAAAATGACTAGAGCCAAAAAAGTATTTAAATTGAACGAAGATATCACAAATTAATTTTACGCTGATCAGTGGAATACGGAATACCGCAAAAAGTTTGAGAGGGAAAAAGGAGACATGGCTACGGAAAAAAAACAGCCTGTAGATTCGGACGTGCAAAAAAATGGGTGTTTTAATTCAACCCTTAAGCCGCAAACCCATTCAACTTCCGTGTTTCGAATGGACCAACGTAAATGTGTAGATATTAGATCCTCATGAACTCATATCTACTAATTTTCTAGAACATCTAGGGAAATCCTGTATTTCTATATAGAAAATCTATCTATCTATCTATCTATAAATACAATGTCATTTATCGATATCGCATCCACCAAGTTCTGTAAACTTTGAGCTAAAAGAATGGAACCTTGAGTTTCAAGCAAGCTATTTATACTCCTTTTTAAGGCGAACAAGAGGTGGCAGCACATACATTATAAGTGAAAGTGTATCATGAAACTACCCAGAAAATTAAAGTTATCAAACACGAAAAAGTAGTATCTATTGAAATATAATCTGGAAGGATTCTGCATTTTGATAAAATTCTTTAGGTTTTCACTCCCAGTCTCTGAACCTGAAATTATAAAAAAAATTTTTCTATCACTAGTTCCAGAAAAAAAAGTTATTCCGAAATTCCTCAGGATTAAGCTTCCTTTTGATAGCTATGGCTGTCAAAAAATAAAAAAACATACCTTGGTAAGAGGACGAATTAGTTATCTACGATATAATAAGGTAAAATTGCAACAAGATATAACAAGATTAGAAAAAATGATGTTTCAAAACAAGATATTGAACATATTTTCCATTGCGTTAATATTTCCCATTCCAAAGAATACCAAAAAGAAGCAACAAATTCAATGCGCTTATGAAAGAAAAAAACAAAGTAGTTACAAACATAACGGAAATCAGTAAAAACTTCATCATCAAAACGGTTGTCAATTTATCATCTCGAAATTCGAATGAAAGTGAAAAATCAGTATTATTCAAAGGACTCAATTTTGCTACTCCAAAAAATGTTCCAATATTAGATATGATAGCAGCTGTATTGAAGAGACTGCTCAAAATCTCCCTATAGAAAAATAAAATGAATTTAGAGTAAAGTCTTTTGGGTAAAAGATTTTATAAATGTGAATGAATGATTTTCCAAACGAATTATCCATTTCACAGTTTTAGTGGAAACAAAAGTGCCAAACATTACCACAACATCGAAATCAGCTACGGGTCTAACCAAAACATATTTCCAAAGTCGAAACACCGAAGATATCATTCGAAATGAAATGCTACCTTTGAAATTGAGAATCCCTTAAATTATTCATGATCATAAAAATAAAAGGAAAGATGAAAATTTGTTCCAACAAAATGACTCTTTCGATTTGGGTATTTTCCGAGACGAAACTCCTAAGATCTTCTTGCCAATAAAATACTTATTACCTTTGAAGTTGTAACGGTGGCATCTATTTTGGAGCATCAATAATAATAAATCATCAATTTCTTGCCGGCCATTATTAGGTAGCTACCGGGTTTTTCACTATAATTTGACCCCCCCTTTAACTTTGTTACTAAAGGAGATACAAAAAATGTTTCGCATGAAAGATTCAAGAAATCAACTGAGGTTTCTTGATTTGAGTCCAGAATCTGAAATATATACAGGGTGGCCAACATATTGATGGCAACTTCATTTTTTCAAATGGAACACCCTGTATATTTTTCCATGTTTGGCTAGCTCTTTTTCCCCTGATTTCGAATATGTAACATATGTTGGTCTATCTCTTTTATTCTGAGAACCACAGAGTTTCAAATTTTAAGACCTACCTGCCAAGATCTGTAATCATTTTACAAGTGGCAGAGTGCGTTTACCGAAAATGCTCATTTCTGCATTGAATGCAACTATATTTTTCCAAATGGGACACTCTGTCCTGTATATTCTTCCTTTTTTTATAGGCTATTTCCTCCTGTTCTCGAATATAAATACGTATGTGGATGTGTCTTCAATTTTCAGAGTTTCAAAGTTTTGAAATGATGACACCGAATAAAGAAATATGTGAAATACCTACGAAATTCTTTATATCCGAACAATCTATTATATTAGAATGAACACTTAACAATTATTAACTAATGAAAAATGATAAACTATAGTAGTATGGTAAGAATAACATCAACTAAAGAAATTGCTCAAAATGACCACCTTCATTCAATACACATATGTAGTTCATATAGTTGTCTCAAGTTGTTCAGACTATTTTGATAGCATAATTATGGCTCTGATTCAAGTTAAAAATTAAAGGTTCAAAATTTGTTTTTAATCATTACAATAGTATTATTGTGCGTTGACGGGATTAGTTCCGAATTATGGGTTCAATATTGGTTGATTTTATATCATTAATATTATTCTCCGCTTTCATTGATTATCATTATTGCTGGAGTAAATTTTTTCCTTCAGGAACGGCTATAAAATCGTGTCCAACGGTGTTAAATCGGGACTATTTGGTGGCCATAAAATGGGTGCGCCATTACCAATCCAAAGATCAAATTGGCCTTTAAATATTCACGAACTTCCAAGACGCTATGCCTGATGATGGTTCTTGAAATTTGAAACTCTGTGGTGCTCAGAATAAGAAAGATAGACCAACATATGTTACATATTCGGAATCAGGGGAAAAAGAGCTAACCAAATATGGAAAAATACACAGGGTGTTCCATTTGAAAAATCAAGTTGCCATCAATATGTTGGCCACCCTGTATATTTCAGTTTCTGGACTCATATCAAAAAACTCAGTTGATTTCTTGAAACTTTCATACGAAGCATTTTTTGTATCTCCTTCAGTAACAAAGTTAAAGGGGGGGTCAAATTATAGTGAAAAACCCGGTACCTACACCTTGTATTTGGCATCTTCCTTAGTTTCGTCCTACTAGGAATCGACCCAAAATTATTAGCTGTTTGTGTATTTATGACTTGGAGCAAAATTAAAATGTATCTCAATCAAGAATTTATACTCAATTCATAATGCGGTCAACGGAATATTCTTGTGATCAACTCGTTTATTGATCTAGCGATTAACTAGTTGATTGAATAAATAGATACGTATTTTAATTTTACACTGAAAATCTAACTTTTTCTAGAAATTCTTTCGATATTCGAAAAGGGTGCTCTAAAGCCAGAAAGGTTCATCAAATTAGAATCAATTTCAAGCGGATAACCGTTATCATTTTGGTTAACCAATTGCATTCAAGCGGTTTTGGTTATTTTTGGTTCAAAATAATGACGTCATGAATAAGCCCTTCGACGTCATTGATTTGAACCGCAAATGACCAGACTCAAGAGCTGGGTTGAACTTCTGGTTATCAGAAAAGTAGCGCAAATTTAAAAAAAATTTGACTGGCGAAGCATACTTGAAGGAGATATGTATTCGTGAGCTTAGCCACTAAGTATACGATTTACATACAGGGTGTTCCCAAATTGAACGTACAAACGAAAAGGGGAGATTCCTTAAGTTAGTTTAAGGAAAAAAAGTCCCATAAACATGGGGTCGCGAACGTTTCGTTTTCGAGATACAGGGTATTAAAGTTTCAATAAAAAACATGTGTTGATTATACGAGTTTATCGAATCTTCATGAATCATCGCTACAGATCAGGAAAATTTCCATAAAAACTGACACTGAATTCATTCACCACAGCTTACAAAGTGGCCTTCCCATCATAGTTTGGATTTTCACGAGGATTTCGAGAGGATCGTTCAAAATTTTTTTTTTCGAAATCGTTGGTAGATACGATAAAACTACAAGAGACCGAAAAGTTTGGTATAAGAACAAAGCTTCTTTTACATTTTTTCAAATTAACAGTTGCTCACCAAAAAAAAGTTCTGCAGAAGAACAGGTGGCAGTGTTCCAGAAAAAATATCACCCTGTAGATCTTCTATCGAAATTGCCATGTCACGTGGTGAGAACTCTCAAATTTAATATCTATGCCAAATTTTAGTTGAATAGCTTGTGAAGTGTAGATACTATGAGACAAAAACTCAAACTCAAACTTCAACACTCCGTATCTCGAAAACGAAACGTTTGCGACCCCATGTTTATGGGACTTTTTTTTTCTAAAACTCACTTAAGGAATCTCCCCTTTTCGTTCGTACGTTCAATTTAGGAACGCCCTGTATATTGAGAAAACTATTTCAAAAATTTCAATTATCGGCTTAGTTTCCTTCATTTAGGAATTAAACTTATCTATTGAAATCTCTGAGTTAGGCTCGGTAATTAACGAATCAAAAAGCTTCTGACTTGTTAATATTATTCAAAATAGAATTGTCCGAAGTTCTTCAAGATTGCTGATATTGTTTAAGTATAACAAAATATTCTTTCTTTACTTGGATAATGCTAATGCGAAAAGCTTTGTGTTACAATTAATAGTTCTGAACTGAGAAAAAATTATGAATTTGTGTTTAAGTTCCCAAAAAAACTTTTATTAATAGCAAACTTTGCTGTGACGTGTGAGATGTAGCCAAATACCACAGCGATATCAACAATACATGTGAATATAAATCTGTTGGATAGTGTCCTCCTGTATATTTTTCTGTAATATTTTATCTTCGAATCTTTTCTGTAAGAACAAAAAAACTTTTTTTTTGTCAAGCGTAACATTCTGAAAAACATATGTTCATCTTTACATTGAATCTACGTCTCAAACATTATTATTTTGGGATGCATGGAGTTGAACTTGAAGCATAATAATTTACATTTGCAAATCGAATTTTGTATTTATTGCATAAAATATAAAAAATATAAATATAACCTATATTGACGAATAACCAGAAACCGCATTCAAGCGACGAATGCCGAAGGCCGGTTATTCGGACAAAAAGGGAATAACCAAGGGCTGAACCAATGATAACCGCCGTTATTATTGGTTATCCGCTCGAAATTGATTTCGATCTGGTTCTTCAAGTGTTGATCTATCAGAACCTCAGATGCCACAATACTGGCAATCATCTCCGATAGATTCAAACAGTGGTATCGGCATCGAGCTCTGAATATAAAATTCAATTTCGGAGAAAAGATAAAAAGAAGAGAAAATCCAAAATCGAATGATTGCATAGATGTGACTGAAAACTTCCCTAAATGAATTTTCCATTACATGTAGTTTCACAATATATATTCTTTTGAATTGAGAGCTACGAATAAACAATATATGAAACAAAAAAGTCCCTAGCTGAGGTTGGGTGCAAAACGGGTTACCATACTTGTCTACGTATGATCCAGAGATAAGGGAAAAACCTCAGTAAAAAAAACCCTGTCTCTCCGTTTTTGCAAAATTGACACTCAAAACTATTCCAATAAATACCTTCAATATTCATACACAAAATACTTAATTCTTGCTTTTTGGCCAGGAGGGTGTTTTAAACCAGGTCTGGCCTTCTAAGTGATGATTTTTCGAATCTTCTGTTCTTCTAAGACCGCTACAACACCCCATTGAAGGGTAATCATCTCCCATAGATTTGAACAGTGGTATTTTATCCTGAATATCGAGTTCAATTTCGGAATAATAATGAAAAACGTATGACAAACTTATACAGGGTGTCCCAAAACTCGACGTCAACCCAGAACCGGGTGAAAAGGCAAGTAATGCTGGTTGTCAAAAAAATATAGAAAAAGAAGAAGAAAAGAAAGTTAGTTGCATGATTTTAAAATAATAGGCATTTAGGCATTTAAAAGAACATGCAAAATTCCACACCCTATGACAGTCTTTTCACTCCTGTTGCCACAACTATCAACTTTTTCCAACTTTTTTTTTGCTGTGTAACCCTGAATAATGCTTGTCTAAACTGTAATCAAAACGTTGATACCAGCTGCTCTAGGTTTCATAAAAAAATAGAGCTAACTTCTCAGAAAAAAATTCAAAAGTTGGCGCAGTTAGTGAGAATTCAAAAATGGTATAATACTTGGTAAATTGTAGCTGCCGTAGTTCGAATTCGCTTTCGATTGCCTTTGAATACACTTTTTCTCTGCTTCCCAGTAAAATAAGTTCAATGGGTTCAAGTCCGGTGAACGGGCCGGCCACGGAATTGGACCGGAACGTCCGATCCTTTGTCTAAGGTCCGATCCATCTTCCGTTTGTTTCCAGAAAAAAAAATTTTCAGAGAAATTTTTCCGGAAAAATTTTTTCTGGAAAATTATTTTATCTGGAAAGAATTTTTTCTAGAAACATTTTTTTCCGGAAGATGTATCGAACGTTCCGGTAAAATCCCGTGGCCGGCCCGTTCACCGGACTTGAATCCATTGGACTTATTTTACTGGGAAGCAGTTACAGAAAAAGTGTATTCAAAGGCAATCGAAAGCGAATTCGAACTACGGCAGCTATAATTAAACAAGTATTATACCATTTTGGAATCCTTACTAATTGCGCCAACTTTTGACAAAACATGCCAAACTTGCGTAGTACATTTTTTTCTCAATACAATCAGTTGAAACTAGGCAATTGTTTATTTTGAATTTTTTTCCGAGAAGTTAGCTCAATTTTTATGAAATATAGAGCAGCTGGTATCATAATTTTGATTACGGTTTAGACAAGCTTTATTCAGGGTTACACAGCAAAAAAAAGTTGGAAAAAAATTGATATTTGTGGCAACAGGCGTGAAAAGACTGTCACAGGGTGTAGAATTTTGCATGTTTTTCTGAATGCCTATCATTTTAAAATCATGCAACTTAGATTTTTTCTATACTTTTTTGACAACCAGCATTACTTATTGCCTCTTCATCCGGTTCCGGGTTGACGTCGAGTTTGGGACACCCTGTATGTCAAAATGAAATAATAATTCAAGGGAAACAAAAGTGCCAAAATTAATAGAACATCAGAATCGACTACACTTTCAACCAAAACATATTTACCAAGTCTAAAGATCTCCTTTCAAATAAAAGATTAACTTTGAAGTTGATAATCCCCGAAATTATTCATGAACAAGGTTCAAACGTCGGCATCTATTTTGGAGCATCAATAATCAATTTCTTGGCCCATTATTACACCGTGTGTTCGGCCCATCTAGGAATCGGCCCAAAAATTATACGCTGTTTGCTGGATAGTGAGAATTGAAAAATCACCATCCACGCCATTAATAAAGGAATAATTTTGTAGCAGATTAATTTCTGTATCCCACCCAAGAACTGTTTAATTTTTTACGGACAGTTTCGTGAACAAATTACAGCTCATTTGTTAATTGTACAACATTTGTATAAAGCGGCTATGGATCTTTCCTTTTTTTAGGTTGCTTCATTTGAATTCTTGAGAGGGATTCTGGAAGCTGTTAATCAAAACGGTGAGGCCTAGTATGTACCTGTTTAGATTGGGATTAATGGCTTTACTGGATTTTATGATTAATTTGGATTTATTAATAAGCTACAAACATTTCCAATTTCTTATAAAGAATATCAGTAAAATACTTATATCTACACTACTGAAAAAAATTAAAGGATCAAAAAAAAATCCAAATTTTTCGGCAGTTTTCAACATGCCGTAACTTTGAGAGGAATGGTCGTACAAGAAATTTGAGAAAAGGAAATTGTAGCTCCAAGTGTCTAGTTTTTGGATTAGAACTTCAAAAATTTAAAGTTTCGGTGGTTTTCGAGTAATGATAGAAAAATAAGCACCAAAAAAATTCTCAAAATTTTACCACTTTTTTTTCTTGTCTACGAGCGTGGAAATTTTATTTTTGCATAATCGTTATAATGATAGGATACTTTGTTAATTCAGCTTTAATTTATTTTTTTATTGACCTCAATACGTCCACATTTCGCCGAGATATCGGTCTTCAAATGGAAAAGGATCCATTTTTTATCCGTTATTAAATTAATAAAAATTTTATTTGTTAGTTTATTTTATTTGTCATTTTTTGAAATTTATGTACTATCTGCAATTAAAATGTGGAAAAAGCTCGAGAAAATTCTTTTTTGCCTTTTTTGAAGATTATGAGCTTCTCAGAGTAAAAAACGTGATCCTTATTTTTTTCAAAAGTTCAATCGAGTCAAACAAAAAAAGGCTCGCTGGATTGAGTTGACGTAAGGTTTTTATCAACATATTGAACTGTGAAAGTCACACTCAACATTATTGGTTTCCTCAACATTTTCGATCCAGCGGTAGATTTTCCAAGAAACCACCGAAAACCCTTTTTGTTAAATTTTTATATCGATGCGACATGAAGAAAAAAAAATTCTATGAATAAGCAATGGTTGTTCATTAATCGGAGTTCATTTAAGGTCTTGAAAGCCTCCTTCAATTTCTGTGCGATCATTGGTTGCTGAGAAATCGATAATCAAAGACAAATGGATCCTTTCCATTTGAAGACCGATATATCGGCGAGATGTGGACGTATTGAGGTCAATGGAAAAATAAATTGAAACTGAATTAACAAAGTATCCCATCATTATAACGATTATGCAAAAATGAAATTTCCACGCTCGTAGACGAGAAAAAAAAAGTGGTAAAATTTTGAGAATTTTTTTGTTGCTGATTTTTCTATCATTACTCGAAAACGACTGAAACTCAAAATTTTTTGAAGTTCTAATCCAAAAAGTAGACACTCGGAGCTACAATTTCCCTTCTTCAAATTTCTTGTACGACCATTCCTCTCAAAGTTACGGCATGTTGAAAATGGCTGAAAAAATTGGAATTTTTTTTTTTGATCCTTTAATTTTTTCCAGTAGTGTATAATACCAAAGATGTTCAAATATTTAAATGCAGAAATAGTTCCTGAAAACTACAGACTAGAGACATCTCAAGTATGTTGAATATAGGATTTTTTCATGTGACAGCATTAAGAGAAATGTTGAATATATACCCTGCTATCTAAATATTGGCCAAAAGTTTTATTTTTTGGAAAACTTCATGATAATACTATTTTGCCGGAATTAAATCATGCACAAATATGCGTGTCATTGTCTAAATTTCAAGTTTAAAATTTATCGAATTTGTGATTTAGTAGATAAATATTGAAAAATCAATAAGACGAAATTAACAAATGGAGGAATCAAATCTACCGTGACAAATATCCGTTCCAGAGTTAAAAAGTGTAGAAATTTATCGGTTCACAAATAAGCACAGACAATTTTTTTCAGCGCTCGTTCTACTTAAACGAGTGCTATATCGTTTTGCTCAAATGTCTGTACTTTTCGAATTTTGAGCCGAGAATGGTCTCAAACGATAGGGTTTGATTCCCTGATGAAGAATCCGTAGTCAAACTCAATTATGTTCGTAGGGCCGTCCGTCCGTTCGTTAGCACAATAACTTACGAAGGGATTGTCCTAGAGACTTGAGATTTCCAGGGTTACTCCTGGTCCGAAATGCCTCATTTAAGTTCGTTTACCAGCCAAATCGTACAGGGTGTTCCATAACATATGGCTATTCAAAATAGTATACACAGAAGCATAGAAAATTCAATTAGAATAATGAAAAGAAGAAACTTCATATTTCCATAAAAAGTCATTCGATTCAAATCAAATTTATTTTGTTTGATTGTATGATTGACATACTGAATGTTCATGCAGAGGTTCAAGAGGATCGCATCATCAGAACCATAGAATTAAATTTTTTTAATTATTTATTTTCACATGTTTCATTTTCTGAATAATATCCAGAATATAATTCCGATTGTGCTGAGATTCCGCATTATATATTTGGGGTTAATCTTAAGTCCCATATACAGTGTTTGATCACGAGTTAGCGATAAGTTAAGGTCATCAAATTTTCCTAATATTTTCGACAAAAACCCACACTCGGAAGTTTGCCCCCTTAGTTTTGGAGTAGCCACCATTTTAAATTTACTTTTTATTTTCGTTGACCCTTCCAAATAATATCGATTTTTTCGGACATAAAGGTCCTACAGATGTGAAAAAAATGTTTTTTGAAAGATGATACTACCACCTTTCATTGAAGTATAACAATATAAAAACATTCAACTTGATAACGCCATAAAAAATTCTTTGAAAAAGTTCATAGTGAAAATATGTACTGATTTTCTCAGTAAATCCGCAATAGTACAAGAACTAGCACATTGAAGTATAATTTTTTTTCAATGATTCAACACGCAAGGACACAAGCTACAAAACAATACTGATGATATCATTTATGTAAGTTACATAATTTGAGAGTTATTGCTGTTCGAACATGACGCTTATGAAAATTGGTAAAATAGAAAAAACCTTAGTACTGTACTTTCGATAATTTTCAATGATCAAACAAACAAATTAATCATAAAAATTGCTCAAAATGGCCGCCTCTGCTCGGTAGACAGGCAGTGGCCTTCATGACGACCTGTCTTGTGTCTTTTGCTTGCGTAGTGATCATGTTCGAATAACAATAACTCTCAAACTATGTAACTTACAGATATGATGTGAGTGTTGTTTTGTAGCTAATACCCTTGCGTGTTAAATCATTGAAAAAAAAATATACTTCAATGTGCTAGTTCTTGTACTATGCGGATTTACTAAGAAAATCAGTACATATTTTCACTATGAACTCTTTTAAAGAATTTTTATGGTGTTTTCAAGTTGAATGTTTTTATATTGTTATACTTCAATGAAAGGTGGTAGTGTCATCTTTCAAAAAACATTTTTTTCACATCTATTGGACCTTTATGTCCAAAGAAATCGATATAATTTGGAAGAGTCAACGCAAATAAAAGTAAATTTAAAATGGGGGCTACTCCAAAACTAAGGGGGTAAACTTCCAAGTTTGGGTGTTTTGTCGATAATATTAGGTATATTTGATGACCTTAAATTATCACTAACTCGTGACCAAACACACTGTATAAAATTTTGAGGTAATAGTCTTATTGCTACACCAATCAACCAGAGCTCAAAAGCTCCCGTCAGGGCAGTTTGGTGAACAAATTACAGCTCATTTGTTAATTGTACAACATTTGTATGAAGCGGTTATGGATCTTCGTTTACTTCTCATTTGAATTCTTTGAGGGGATTCTGGAAGCTGTTAATCATAATGGTGATGCCTTGTGTGTACCTGGTTAGGTTGGGATTAGTGGTTTTTTATGATTGATTCGGATTTATTAATAGGATAGGGAATTTTGAATTACTTATGAAAAATTGACTTATCTAAGAAATATAATCTGGGAGGATTCTGCATTTCTAAAAACCTTTTTTTCACTCCCAGTGTCTGAAACAGAAATAATTAAAAAAATCAATTGAGATGAAGTATTCTGCAAAAATCTTTACACTTATTTGTCAGGAGCAAAGTGGTTTTGAAAAAGTTGTGGTAGGCTACAACTTTTTCAAACCCACAGTAAAACTAAAAAAGGAAATAAATGAAAAGTATAATGTAACGTTTCGGTGTCTATATCAGACACCTACTTCAGACAAACTTGAAAATCTTCGGAATTGTGTTTTTTTCAATTGCAGCCTAATTGACATTGAAAGTTGTCAACACAGAGATGTTGATTTATTTAATTTTGAAATTTCCTGATGTTATTTCTTTTTTCAATAATTCAATCCAAATAAGATCTATTCCAACAGAACAATTGCCTTAATTATCTACTCGACCCAAAAAAATTTTGACCCAAAAAGTCGAAGTGGCGAAGTGTCAAAGTTTCGAAGTGGCGAAGTATCAAAGTGGCGGAGTGTCAAAGTGTCGAAGTGTCTAAGTGGGGAAGTGTCTGAGTGTCGAAGAGGCGAAGTGTCGCAGTGTCGAAGTGGCGAAGTGACGAGGTGACGAAGTGTCGAAGTGGCAAAGTGTCGAAGTGGCAAAGTGTCGAAGTGACAAAGTGTCGAAGAGTCGAAGTGGCGAAGTGTCGAAGTGACGAAGTGTCGAAGTGGTGAAGTGTCTAAGCGTCGAAGAGGCGAAATGTCGAAGTGTCGAAGAGGCGAAGTGGTGAAGTGCCGAAGGGGCGAAGTGTCGAAGTGTCAAGTGACCCAAAAAAATTCGACCCAAAAAATTTCGACACAATAAAATTTTTACCCAAAAATTTTTTACTCAAGAACAATTTTGATACAAGAAAATTTACCATTACGACGGCCGGATAGATCCTTCCGCAACGGTGGATTCAGCTGGAAATGTTGATTAATGGCGGTTACTTTGAATGATTTCGTTAATGTCGATGATAATATTGTAAAAAATTAACTTCCAACTGAAAGGACAAGTTGAACAGTGTCAATTGCGGTGTTCGAGATCACTACGATAGAATTGAAGAGGTACTTCAAGCCTTTAAAACGTCGTCTCGCTTTCCGGTCCATTTAAGGGTTCCGAAATGCTAAGTTTTTTTATGAAAATGGTATGTTTTTTAATTGTACCACTCGGACAAAAATTACGAAACTATTTGCCGAAATAATCGTGAATAGCTATGTATTGTATACGTACCTACATAAAATGCCTATAAGCTATTAGAGATGCACTTACACACCTTTTGAGTATGTATATGAATTCACAATAAAAAATGCAATTGCTTATTTGGATACTTGATACTATAAAAAAATTCCGTATAACGAAATTTCTGAATAACGAAATTTTTTACGGATTTAGCGATTTCGTTATGTGAAAAACCCACCCTTATACATTCTTATAAATACCCACTCAAACTCTCAAAGAGTGATCTTCTTTGAATATTTCTTTATAGAGAGAATATACTTCGTTTTAGAGGGTGTTTTTTAACATGGAATTTGGATTCAAGGTGCAATGTCTTGTACGAAATTCGTTATACAGAGTCACAGAGAAATTCTTTATACAGATGTTCGTCATAGGAAACTTCCACTGTGTTTTCCATTTCTTTTACACTACGTTTTTTTATGTGATATGTTGTTGATGTGCCTACTATTTTGAGTAATCTTTTCCATTCTGAATATAGAAATTATAAAACAATAAAACTATGTAAATAAACATTCAGCCACTTCCATGTTGGTTATTTATTTCGGTTGATCGTTGAGTTACATTACTTGCGTTAACGATTCTGTTTTGTCTATCCTTAGCCAATCCAAAGTGAAAAGAACAATAATTACTGGAAGAAGAACAATAATTTACAGCCAGATTAAATTAGTCACAAGAATATTTTCGAAGATTAGTCAGAGTTCTTCAAAACTTTATAAAATGAAATAGCCAATAAATTTCTCTCTCCACCATTTTGTGAACGTATTAAATCTTTCATAGCAGTCCCCTAACAGCGGAGTAAGTCTCAGATTGTTACCGTTAAGGAAAACGGCATATCAGACTCCCTTTGAAACTTAAAATTTTCCTCTCTGTTCGAATTAAAAGAATCGTTTTCGCAATAGGAACAAATCTCAAGAAATGAAAAAAGCAAATCTGTTCTAATGAAAATGAAAGTTTTTTGTTGAGGTTTTCATCTGTATGTTTTTGAATATCTTCTACACTTTATAGGTAGGTATGTTGTATGGAGAGATACACTCGCTATATCACTTTATAGTTTAACGCTTTATTATGCATTAGAAATAAAAAATGACGTTAGCAAATCAATTGTGACAACCACCGCCATATTGGTTCTTCATTTTAACTGATCTTTGAATGACCTGATACATTAGTTTAACATCTGTTTGGTTTACCACTTTTACTTGTTGAATTATCCCACTATCTCGAAAAAAATATATGAAGATTTTGTTTTTAGGGCTAAGTTTTCCCATATATTGTAGTTTTTTTATTGCACTTGTTGTTATACAGTGGAACTTCCCTATAACGAAAGCGTTAAATCCGCAAAAAATTCGTTATAAAGAAATTCGTCATACAGAAAATTTGTTTCTATAGTCGGCAATGTCGCGGTCGACTTCGCTGATAAATTCATTCAAACTTAAGCACTTGCTTTTATACATTTTCGCACAACTTTTCACACTAGCGTATTGGTTAGATTGAAACCAAACAGCCAGGGGTGTATTTAAAACTGTTTCAGAAGGATCTTTCTGCCCGCCATATGATTTAGTTTAAGGTCGGGAGATATTACGTACGTCTGGAAAAATTTCAGAAAAAAACCACCCTTTACCTTCTTACCAATACCCATTCAAAGAGTGATGTTCTCCTACTTTTCTGAGTAGTAGTAGTAGTTTTTTTTTCATTCTGAATATAGAAATTAAAAAGCAATCAAACAATGTAATCAAACAATTGAGTCAATATAGGTACAATTGTTTATTTATTTCGGTTGATCGTTAAATTAGATTATTTGCATTAACGATTCTGTTTTGTCTATCCTTAAGAATTCAAATCTCATTGACGTCATTAACCCTCCCAACGTGAAAGGAACAATATAATTACTGAAAGAACAATAATTTACAGCCAGATTAAATTAGTCACAGGAATATTTTCGAAGATTAGTCAGAGTTCTTCAAAACGTTATAAAATGAAATAGCCAATAAAATTTCTCTCTCCTCCATTTTGTGAACGTATTAAATCTTTCATAGCAGTCCCCTAATAGCGGAAGTAAGTCTCAGATTGTTTCCGTTAAGGAAAATGGCAGATCAGACTTCCCTTTGAAACTTAAAATTTTGATTTTGATTTTAATATAAAAATGATTCCATGAAAGAATAGAACAAGACCGATAGACCTCTCTGTTCAAATTAAAAGAATCGTTTTCTTAATAGAAACAAATCTCAAGAAATTAAAAAAGCAAATCTGTTCCAATATTAATGAAAGTTTCTTGTTGAGGTTTTTTGTCTGTATATTCTCGAATATCTTCTATACATTATAGGTAGGTATGCTTGTATGGAGATATACAATCGCTATATGATTTATAATTAACGCTTCATTATGCATTAGAAATAAAAATGACGTTAGCAAGTCATCTGTTACAACCAGCGCATATTGGTTCTTCATTTTAACTGATCTTTGAATTACCTGATACATAAGTTTAACATCTGGTTAGTTTACCACTTTAACTTTTTGAATCATCCCACTATCACGAAAAATTATAGATTTGTTTTTAGGGCTGATCAAGTTTTCCCAATATATTCTCTGTAGTTTTTTTATTGTATTTGTTGTGGAACTTCTCTATAGCGAAAGCGCTAAATCCGCAAAAAAAATTCGTTATAAAGAATTTTCGTTATACAGAAAATTTGTAGTCGGCAATGTCGCGGCCGACTTCACTGATAATTTTAAGTTTATCAATCAAACTTAAGCCCTTCCTTTCAGACATTTTCGTACAACTTTTCACACTAGCGTAATGGTTAGATTGAAACCAAACATCCAGGGGTGTATTTTAAACTGTTTCAGAAGGATCTCTCTGCCCGCCGTAATGATTTAGTTTAAGGTCAGGATTTATTACGTACGACCGGAAAAATTTCGGAAAAAGCCCACCCATATACCTTCTTACTAATACCCATTTAAAGAGTGATGTTCTTTGAATATTTCGTTATAGAGAGAATTGACTTCGTTTTCAGGGTGTTCTTAACATGAAATTTGGATTCAAGGTGCAATGTCTTGTACGAAATTCGTTATACAGAGAAATTCGTTATACAGATGTTTTACACTTTGTTTTTTATGTGATATGTTGTTGATGTGTCTACTATTTTGAGTAATCGTTTTCTTTTCCATTTGAATATGGAAATTATAAAACAATCAATCAATGTAAATAAACAGTTGAGCCAATATACAATGGGTTATTTATTTCGGTTGATCGTTGAATTAGATTATTTGCATTAACGATTCTGTTTTGTCTATCCTTAAGAATTCAAATCTCATTGACGTCATTAACTCTCCCAACGTGAAAGGAACAATATAATTACTGGAAGAACAATAATTTACAGCCAGATTAATTAGTCACAGGAATATTTTCGAAGATTAGTCAGAGTTCTTCAAAACGTTATAAAATGAAATAGCCAATAAAATTTCTCTCTCCACCATTTTGTGAACGTACTAAATCTTTCATAGCAGTCCCCTAATAGCGGAAGTAAGTCTCAGATTGTTTCCGTTAAGGAAAATAGCAGGATATTCGACACAGCCATTTAAATACTCAGTGCAGCATTCATAAAAGATTGATTTATTTCTTTTAGTTCTGTGCCTGAGGCGCTGGTGACTGGGATCTAGACTGGGATTATTATTATTATTGTCAACCCCATTTAGAGGAATGGATGTATGGTGTGAATCGAAAGGGAACTGGCACCCATGGTTTTAATGGACGGAAGTCGAAAGGGAAGAAATGAATTATTGGTTTTGTGTCGGAGTTTGAAACAAAGTATATGAGAAATTGAATTTTGTAGTCGTCTATCTTTGTTGAAAAAGTCGTGTGGAGTTTTCGAACTGAAAGAGAAATATATTCATTGTTAACTTGCCTCAATCTTGTCACTCTTGTTACATTTTTTCATTTAACTTTCGGATTAAATTTGATTTTCAGGGTGAAAAACAACTTAAATATATGAGAGATGGTTCCACAATAAAACAGGATGTCTCATAATATTATTATGATAAAAATAATAATTATAGTATCTTTATTTAACAACTAGAAATACAGGGTTATCCATTTTGCGGTTTCAAAAGTAAACGTAAATAAAACACAAAAAATATTTTTATCATGATAATTCTTTTTTATTATGAAGTTTGAACATTGACATTTGTGTGAAACACTACATCATTCAAATGACAACCACCCGAATTGTTGCAAGCATCGATTCTTTTGAGGTAATTTTCGACCACCTTTTGACACATATTGGGCGGTATCTCAGCCATAACTTGACGAATATTGGTTTTTAACTACTCAAGAGTTGAAGGTTTATCTGCATAAACACGGTCTTTCGCGTAGTCCCACAAAAAAAAAGTCAAGCAGTGTCCAATCGCATGATCTTGGTGGCCAGTTGATATCGCCGTCCACCGCCGGTTGTTCAAGCACCCATTCGACGTATCCACGATGTTGATGTGAATGGTCGGCTGGCTTCAGTTGTTGTGTGAGTTGGATTTTATTTGGGTTTAGGTGTAAATCTTAATGCAAAATACGCCATAATGTGCCGTAAGACAGTCCTAATTCCTGAGAACGACGAGGAATCGACATATTCGGGTCTTCGGCAACACTTTCACTTACAGTAGCGATATTTTCAGTGGTACGAGCAAAACGATGATGCACAGGGCTTACAATATCTGTAACCAATCCAGTCTCTTCAAATTTCTTCACAATTTTACCAATTGCTTGCGTAGTTGGACGATTATGTAAACCAAAATCTGCTCTTAAAGCACGATTTGTGGCTGTGGCAGAATCGCCATTTTTGTATTAGGTTTTTACAATTTTCATGCGTTGTGCGATAGTCAAGCGATCCATTTTCATAAATGTCAGACTTTCAACTAAACAAAAAAATTTTTTTAAAAAACTTCGTTTGACAGATATCGAATTCCAGCCGTTATACTTTTGAAACCGCGAAATGGATAACCCGTTATAAAGAAGAACGAAAACAATTATCCAATTAAAGATGTAAAAATTGCAGAGTCCATATGAGTAACTCCAAGAGTAACACTCTGATCAATCAACCATATGAATCAACTCACGAGATAAAGCTTCAATTATGTCAACATGTCATTTTTAATTTCAACAAAAGAGTGAACGTCTGTAGAGCTGCAAGAGGGGACCATTTGGCAGAAATATTTTTCGTACATAAATGTCATAATTGATACTTCAATCACCAATAAGCAGTTGTTGAAAATGAATGCAAATAATGTGGTTGGTTTATTCTTAAGGAACGCGAAATTTGAGATACCCTTCATTACTTTCATTCTATATCGGTTATTTATTAGTTTTTGTATGTTCAAAGGCATTACTTCATCGTCAGATTCGAAAAACCTTTCCAACTCTAGTTGATCGTCGAAATCTTCAAGACCATCATTTTCGTCTCCAATGTATTTCCAGTCTGCATTGTTTCTTCTTCCACAATTTAAATTTGCAATTTTTCGTTTATAAATGTAACAGGAAATCTTACGTTTTTTGAGTAATTGAAGAGTAAATTTTAATACCTCAAAATTGTACATATAATGATAAAAAAAAATTTCGAATTTGAGTTTTTTCAATTTTTGCATTTTCTGAGAACATTTCCAGTAATGTATATTTTTTTACACCATCAGAAAGTAGATATTTCAATGAAGAAAAAGCTCCTTAACTTTTTGAAAAAAGCTGATATTTTGACGTCACAATTTTCAATTGAAAATTAGGATGCTTTTTTTATATTAAGTTAAAATATGGCGAAAACATAAATATTTTGAATCTAATAAATTACAGAGTATTTGGGACATAATAAGGTAAGTTTTCACAAAAATTCGTAGAAAATTTTTTTTTGCAAAAGATAAAAACCAAAAACTTGGTTTTTTTAATTTTTCACCCAAATTTTGAGGTTATGTGAACAAATTGAAAATACAAAAGTTGTAGATCTTTTCATTACCTACAACTTTGCCATTTAACTTTTTTCCATAGGACTTGTAGTTTTGCCGGAAATCTAGGAAAACCATTTTTCACCCTTAAAAACTCACCCCCCCCCCCACTTCCCTAACTCGGATCGACCGTAATTTATTTTTCATTTATTTTGATCATATTCCCCCCCTTTTTTGATGGGTTTTATCCTACTGTATTTTTTTTTCATTTTTTACCATTTTTTAAGGTTTCGGCCCTGGTCTAATGAAACAATGTGCTTTGAATGCTCAATAGAAAGAAAACTAATGAATGAATTGGAAAATATATTAACAATTTCTGTAGAATATCCTAATAACAAATTGGCTACAAAATTCTCGATGAAAACAGGAAACCCTATCGTATTCTCGTATGGTTCGTTATGGTCCTGCCCAAGTTTTTGTTATTCCATTTTTGAGCGCTCGTTCTACTTAGACGAGTGCTATATCGTTTTGCCCAAATGTCTGTAATTTTCGAATTTTGAGCCGAAAATGGTCTCAAACGATAGGGTTCGACTCCCTGATGGAAAATATGAGGTCAAATCAAATTCTGTAGGGCCGGCCGTCCGGCCGGCCGTCCGTGAGCACAATAACTCTCGAACGGATTGTCCTAGAGACTTGAAATTTTCAGGGTGTGTTCAGCTCCCAAATAGCTCGGTTAAGTTCGTTAACCAGAAAAATCGTACAGGGTGTTCCATAAAAAGTGGCCATTCAAAATTTTTGTTCCTCAATATTTCACACAAAACGAGGGCAAACGGAATGAAATTTTGCAGCAACTTGCCAGATGCTCATAGTGAGCCTCTCGCAAAATTTTGTGGCCATAGTATTAACAGAACCATAGAAAATTCAATTGGAATATTGAAAAGAAGAATTTTTTATTTCCATAACCAACTTTCCGATTCAAATGAAATTCATTTGTAAGTTGAGACTGATATACTGAATGTTTATGCAAAATTTCAAGAGGATAGCATCATCAGAACCATAGAAATTCCAATTGGAATATTAAAGGAAAGACTCTTTATATTTCCATAACAAGATATCCGAATCAAATGAAATTTATTTTTGGAATTGAGATTTATATATTGAATGTTTGTGCAAAATTTGAAGATCATCGCATCATCCGAACTATAGAAAATTCAATTTGAATATTGAAAAAAAAAATTATATTTTCATAACAAGATATCTGAATTGAGTGAAATTTATTCCTGGTATAAAGATTGATATACTGAATGTTCATGCCAAATTTCAAGAGGATCGCATCATCAGAACCATAAAATTTAATTATTTTAATTTTCAAGTGTGACCATAGAATTGAATTTTTTTAATTGTTTATATATAAAGTATCAATTTCAAGTCATATACAGAATTTTGAGATGATAGTCCTATTGCTCCACCAGAGAACGAGCGCTCAGAAGCTCCTGCTCAGGGCTTGCTTCCATTTTTCTTCATGTAATGATAAATACCCATAACGACACCAAAATTAATATACAAAAAAATTAATCTAAAGCATAACGATAATCTATTGTGGCATCGATAAAACACAAAACCTGGACAGTAACAAAGCATTTTTTAATAACAAAAGCGGCAGTTTCATATAAAACCGGGTACAAGAAAATTAATTACACCAATTTCTTATCTAATTAGAGTTAAGGAGTGCCTCTTAAGTTCATCCAAGGCCACCGCTGTTTTTGACAGACGCCTCTTCTCTCGAAAGTCCCATAAATTCATCAGAATGTCAATGTTTTTTTTTCTCCTGGCGTTTTCAATAAAAGCTTATGAGATGACCTAAGGGTAAATTCTGGTAAAGCTTCCCTACCTGCGTTGAATTTAAATTTTGACTCGTTGAGATATTGGGTCGATTTATTCTCGGGTGAATTCAACACGTTTTCTAGTTTCATGTCATTCGGTTGATAGGAGCTTTTTTCCCACGAATTTGGGATATCCATGAAGTATCCTGTTGGTCCTTTAATCATTTTGATATTTGTTAGTACTGACATCAGCCAAGAAATAGGAATTATATTCTGGAAATTATTCAAAAATGAAATATGTGAAAAATAAATAATTAAAAAAATTAAATTCCATGGTTCTGACGATGCGATCCCCTTGAAATTTGTATGAACATTCAGTAAAGTAGTTTTCATTCTCAAAATGAATTCCACTCGAATCGGATATATTGTGTTATAGAAATATAAAGATTCTTCTTTCAATATTCCAATTGAATTTTCTATGGTTTTGTTAACACTATGGTCACAAAATTTGCATAAGGCTTTTCATGAGCATCTTTAAAATTTCATTACGTTTTGTCTGAGATATTGTGCAATAAAAATTTTGAATGGCCATATTTTATGGAACAGCCTGTAAATCTGGCTGGTTAACGAAACTAAACCGCGGCATTTGAAAACCGAAGTCACCCTGAAAATCTCAAGTCTCTAGGACAATCCCTTCGAAAATTAATAGGCTCACGGCCGGTCGGGGGACCCCAGGGACAGAATTGAATATGACCACGAATTCGTCATCAACGAGTCGAACCCTTTCGTTTGAGACCATTTTCGGCTCAACATTCAAAAATTACAGACATTTGGGATTTGGGCAAAACGATACAGCACTTAAGTAGAACGAGCACTTAAAAAGTACGGTTTTTGAAACGCCCATTTGTACTGCTATTGTTTTCTACACAAATACGCTTTGAAATCGACCGTTTTCGAGAAAAATCCAGTTCTTTACTAACAATCGAAAATTCGCCCATGTAATTCAACATTAAAGTTGATTTTCTACAGAAATTATCGACTTTAAAGCCTATGACCTGTATCCTTCTGTTCAGGAATCGGATGTGTATAATTCTTATAGACCTGGCTTTTCCATAACCCTGAAGAAAATAGTCCAACGGTGTCAAATCACATGATCTTGATGGCAAATTGACATCATCGTTTCTGGAGTTCATTCGTCCAGGAAATTTTTGTCTCATTGAATCAATGGCGTCATCTGTATTCAGTTTCAAATCTAATACCTTGTCCAACTCATTGTAACCGTCGTCTGATGGACATTTCAAGGTTTTCAGCAACACTTTCACGAACCAAATCAATATTTTCTTGTGGACGACCGCTACGACTGTATTTTTCACTTTTCTGATCTTCGACCGAACAAGTCTCTTGAAATTTTTAATAGTTCGACCAATAGTGCTTGCAGATCGGAGACTATGTAAACCAAAAAATTCACGTATTTTTCTGAAAACACTTTCCATTTTCACAGAACGCTAATTTTCATGATCATCTAACAATTAGAACGCGTTTTTGTATGGTGTTCGACGCAATTTTTTTAAATACAGACATCACACTTCCTCAATGTTACCCAGTCGAATTCAGTGCGCCATCTATATTTTATACAGGCTGTTACATAATAGTATGTTACAACTTAAGGGAATGAATCTACGTATAATTTCAAGAAAAAAGTCCATATAAACATGGGTCCGGTGCAGTTTTCCGAAATTGAATAAACTTAACTTGAATCTCAGATAACGAGCTATCAAAATAAAAGCAAATTTTGAGCATACCTATCGAGTGTTTCAATAATTTTTTTCATTTAGCGAATAACATACAATTTTAATATATATATTTCTTGTGTGCGTGTGTATGTGACTGAACTCCTCCTAACGACTGGACCAATTTTGATGAAATTTTTTGGGTGTGTTCGTGGAGATTCGAGAGTGGTTCAGATTCACAAATCAGCCCGACAGGTGGCGCTGCAGTCGGTATCTAGGTTATTTATAATTTATAAGGCAAGAAACGGTTGCCGGATCAGCTAGTCGTTCAATAATTTTTCACTCGAAAACTGTTAGAGATACGAAAAAATTACAAGGGTCAAAAAAGTTTTTAAATTGAACGAAGAAATCAAAAATTGATTTCACGCTGATCTGTAGAGTACCGCAAAAAAGTTTGAGAGGGAAAAATGAGACGTGTCCCGTAAGAGAAAACACTCTGTAGATTCTAGTTGAAATTCAAGACTTGCAATGATGGAGACTGTTGAAATAATTTGCATTTCAAATTTGAACTAAATATCTAAAAAACTGTAGGAGTTATGAAGAAAAAACCAATTTTTTTTGGAAATTTTAACACCCTTCAGCTCCGTAACGAAGTTTTTACGAACCCATATTCATAAAACTTTTTTCTTAAAAATACATGCAGATTAAAATCTCAAGTTGTGACATATCATTATGTAGCACCCTGTATAAGTATTCTTGAAAAAATTTCAAGAGGTTAAGAAATAAATCATCGAAGTCTGACCACCCTGTACACATTTTTTGGAACTAAACCATTTTTTAACAAATCAAAGATTGTTGTAAGATTCTTTCTTTGAAGAGCACCTCCAAAAGCTTGGTTTCAATCTGAAAAACGAAAGTTGTGGCTTATAGCCTTTTAGGGGTTCACGAAAACATCGAGATTCATTGCCACAAAATGTGATTTATTGAAAATCAATCAACTTGTTTCAATGTTTCAATTTTGGATTATTTTTTCGCGAATTTCAACTCCATTCTGGACTTATGCCCCATTCTGCATACAAGCCAACATCCAGCAGAAACCATCGAACATTTCACATTCACACAGAAGTCTACCCCAAACAAAAGCCTCGTATGTGAACGAAGATCATTGGCGCACAATATCCCATCTAATGCATCACCCTACTGTCGACCCCCCAATAATAACATAACAAAAGCAAATACTGCATACGAGGGGTAGCAGCTATTTTTCATTGGGTGGTAGTACGTTGACTACAGCAGGGTGGCCCTTTGACATCCGTGCTAATCAACATTGAAAGACATGGAAATCCGAATCAAAATTCACCGTGAAGCGTGCTTAACTAACAGCTGAACGCTAAATATATACATTTCTCTCTCCACCTTGTATAATCGCCTTACTTTGTCCTTTTTCTGGGCGCTTTTGTTCGGCAAAAAATGGCGCAGCCGTCTCGTTGGGACAACCCTAAGCGTATAGAAAATTTAAATAGACACTAATGGTTATTTTTCCGTTGATTCGGCGTAAGAAATATCTATGACGATATGGCTTGTTGCCGAATTTTGAATATAGGACGTACTTCCCTTCGCTATCTTCTTCTTTTTGGTCGTTGAATGGGCTAAACGTATGGCGTAGCTTTATCGTAATTGGTATGGTTGTCTCATGGACAATTTTGGTATTCGTTAAGCCTAATAATCGTATCTTCAAGATAATGCTCTATGGTTTACCTGAGGATTTGTGCCGTTTAAAATTAATTTGACAGTTGATTATAACCATTGTCAGAAAACTCAGAAACCTTCCAATTTTTGGGAGTTATGATTGATCTAATTTGTAATGCTTTTTGGAGATTTCTGTTTTATAACCACTCGTGTTGGTGGAAAATGACATACAAGTCTGGGTGTGTAACAAAAAACAGCATAAATGGAGTACCCACCAGTTACGTACCATAGCTTCTATTGTGTGAAACTAAATGCCTTTCAAATGTTTGAATAGAAGTGAAGGTTATAAGATTTTATAATGTAAAGGGTTTTCCAATAAGAGGTGTCATTTTGAATAGCCCACTTTTTCGGTAGATGTCACGTTTGAAGTTGTCATTTTTGGACATTTGACAAGTAGCAGTAGCAACTACATTACCATTAATAGAAATGAAACGATGCGCGCCTCAAGAACGCAATGAAATTATTAAAATTCACTATGAAAATTTGGCAAAGACTCGAACATTTTTGGGTCGTCGTGAAGCACAAGAAGTTAGTGATGTGAAGAATAAAATCGTGCACGTCGCTCAAGAACAGCTCGTCGTTCTTTGGAGTTAGGCATTGCACAAACGTCATTACACCGTATTTTGCATGCAGATTTTTGGGCTTATAAAGTTCAGTTAACACAAGAACTCTAGTCGGCCGATCATCAAAAACGTCGCGTCTTTGCTGATTGGGTCGTGGAAATGCATGAAAATGACCCAGACCATGTTATCACTCGTAGAGGTGATCACAATTCGCCACCGAGATTTTGTGATTTAACACCTCGCGATTTCTTCCTTGGGGCCACGTGAAAGAGAAGGTCTACGCTAATAGCCCAGCGTCGATTCAAGACCTCAAAGATGGAATTCTTGAGGCCATCGAGGACATTAGATTAGATTAGATTAGATTAGAGAAGGGGCGACAGATCGAAACGACCTTGCGAGCACCTTGACCTTAAGATCATCATTGTGCATCCCCGCGCTGTTACCAGTAAGGCAGCAAAGTCTCAATGAACTTCACCACCTTTCTGGTGGCCACATCGAGGACATAGGGCAGCCACTTTGCGATTTTGTTATGGAAAATTTCATTAAAAAGATATGGTCCTGTAAGCGTGGTCGTGGTGGTCATTCGCCTGATGCTATTTTCCACTATAAACGGCATAGCTTCTTCTTTATAATGAAATAAACATCCGATCATCTATATTGAAAATTGGTTTTTCTTCGAATATCAAAATTACACCACTTATTGGAAAACCCTTTACAACAAGCTAGTTCTAGTTCTGGTGTTTACCCAGCATTCAGGGAAATGAGAAAGCTGACGATTTTTCATAAAGAGGAGCAAACACTCCCTTCCCCAGAAGATTTTCATGAGGTACCATCAAATGTACCTACAAATTTTCTCATGCTGGAAACCAGAAAAAACTCAAACGTAATATTTCCCTGAAAAGGCCCTAGCATCTTTCCACAACCTTTTCAACAATTCCGACCGGAAGAATCAGCTTCCAATGACCTAATAATGATATTAATCTCCTCTCTTTAATCCAGGTCCTTCCTACCATTCAACAATCACAAGAAGGCTGTTTCCTCAACACCTCTACCGTCCACAAAAGATCAAGAAGGCCTCCCATGGTGACCTCCCAGGCTTCGGATGTCCATTCAACCAAAAACATCATTTTACAGGTCGATACGTCTTTGTACTCTTTGTGTTTACCACATTGTCGAAGTTTGTCAACTGCGCCATCAAAAGAGGACACAAACGACTGTTGACAGGTCAAGATATATGTTCATCTCGAGATCTTACGAATTCTGTGACTTTTGCCGTGTTTTTGTTCTATGGAAGCGTCGAAATCGTGGCGTTTTGTGGATCTGGATCTACCACAAAGTGGAACAAATCGCGGGATGTTCTGCGACACAGGAGGTGATAAGGAACGGTAGTTTTATAACCGTGTCGTTATTTGGTAGTTGCTGCTTTTGTTTGTAGAGTCGCAAGTTATTTTAGTTTTGTTGAGTGATATTTTATAGATGGTTTAAGATGAGATTATTTAGGGCATTTGTAGAGTTCTTGTGACAAAAAATGTTTCAAGTTTGACTTCAAAAAGGTAGTCCAGATTGATCTTGAAACTTGAATGCTGGTATTTGGTATTACATTGTACTTATTTCCGATTCTTTTAATCTTTTCAGAGAACGCTACAATAAGTATCAGTTGCAGGAACGTCCATTAAAATTTAAAGCTCCATTAAACTCTTAATCCTCCATTATTACAAGGAACTAATGGAGGATTAAGGGTTTAATGGACCTTTAAATTTTAATGGACGTTCCTGCAACTGAGCATAAATCAGATAAAGGGTTTTCCAATAAGAGGTGTTATTTGAATAGCCCGCTATTCGGTAGATGTCACTTTTGAAGCTGTCATTTTCTGACATTTGACAAGTAGAAACTTCGCCATTAATACAAATGGAACGATACACGCTTCAAGAACGTATTGAAATTATTGAAATTCACTATAAAAATGGTGAAAATTTGGCAGAGACGGATCGTAAAACTCGAACATTTTTGGGTCGTTTGTAAAGCTCCTTGTCGGAACGCAATAAAGAAATTGGTGGAAAAATTCGAGCTGTTGGACAAGTTAGTGATGTGAAGAATAAAACCCGTGCACGTCTTTCAAGAACAGCCGAGAATATTGCTGCTGTAGCCGAAAGTGTTAAAGAAAACCGAGGTTTGTCCATTCCTCGTCGTTCTTTGGAATAAGGCATTCCACACACGTCATTACACTGTATTTTGCACGAATATTTTGGTCTTAAGGCTTATAAAGTTGAGTCGTGTCTTTGCTGATTGGGTCGTTGAAATGCATGAAAAATGCATTTTCCATGCAAAAATCACCTTAAGTGATGGATGAGGCCCATTTCACCTTGGTGGCTTCGTCAACAAGCAAAATTGTCGCATCTGGAGCTCGGTAAACCCAAGAGTTATTGTTGAAAAGCCTATCTATCCTAACCGTGTGACTGGTGCGGTTATGGTCCGGCAGAGTCATTGGAACTAACTTTTACGAAAATGAGGCTGGAGACAACAGTTACGGTGAATAGATTACGCTATCGAGAGATGATTAATGATTTTTTATGTACGACTTTGGATAGTAGGTATTGATCTGGACAACGATTACTTTCAACAAGACGGCGCTAGTGCCTCACAAGCAACGAAACCATTGATCTTTTTCGGAAAAGTTTCTGGACCGTGTTATCTCTCGAAGAGGTGATCACAATTGGCCACCGAGATCTTGTGATTGAACACCTTGCGACTTTTCCTTTGGGGCCAGCGTCTATTCAAGACCTCAAAGATGGAATTCGTAAGGCTATCGAGGACATAGGACAGCCACTCCGCGATTTGGTTGTGGAACATTTCATTAAAAGAAGATTTTATCTCTCTGTAGATCTCAAAAACATCTTTGATAGATTTATTGGAATACAATCAATCATTAATCAAAGAAGGTGTAGGTACAGGGGCGAGGTTGCAATCTAGCATTTCTAAAATCTGGAATGATAGACATAATTGGATGTAAATTTGTTCAGATGACAACCGTCGATTTCCTACAAATATGGTAGGGTAGGGTAAAAAAATACTACAAATTCGAAAGAGCAATCAACCAATGTAAAGATGTAGATTTGATAGTACCACTATGACAATTAATGATAGTAATAATGATGTAGTCTTTTTATTTATACCTAATATACTTCAATATATCCTTGTATAATTTCTGTATACATTTAAGTACTTGTTGGAATAAGAATAGTACGAAATAAGAAATGAGACAAGACATCCAATATAAGACATATAACGTATATTAATTATATATTCATATAAAATAAAAAATTAGACAAAGGATGACAAAAAACAACGAATATGAAACCACGGATACATCAGCACAAGGTTAAAAATCCAGCAGTTACTATTGATTCATACAAGTACGGATATGGAATAAATCTTAAACAATAATTAGAGCTCGAATTCGTTAATTCAAAAATGTTGCACAAATGTTACCTGAATTTAAGGATTGTATAAAAGGGATCAGGCCTTTCCTTGACCTACAAAGGACGCCTGATAAAAGGATACCTGCAAGGCTTTCGAATTCCTGGCAAACAGGCCAAAATACCAAGAACTAGACACTGCCTGTTTTCAATGCAGAATACACTCCATGTAATAATGATATGACTTTGGAAGAATTAAGGAATCGCATTTCAGGAAAGTGAAACTGAAATATAAGAATTAGTGAAAATGACTAATAACACTGAATATTGTTACTATTTTTCATAGATAAACATACTGGTAAGTTTCTAAGATGTAAATCCAATTAATAAGCAATAGTTATTTAATCAACTAGGTTATTAAAGACAGAGACTAATGGTCAAGATATTTAAATGCGGAGCGAACGCGTTAATAGTTCGAGACCATTAGTCGCTCAATTAATAACCGAGTTGATTACAAGATTTTCCGACGATCTCAATATGATTTGTGTATGAATTCTTGATTGAAGTACATTTCCATTCTGTACAAGACTTACATTTGACATAATAAATTTTTAAGTATCTATGTTCCAGTAGAGTTTTGACATTTCTCGTAGTGCTTCTGCATATTTTGTGAACAGTTGCCATGAGGATTGCACATTAAAATAGCCGAAATTGAGTAATTAAAGATCAATTTCGTACACATTAAAATCACCTTTTATTTCGAGATCGGCGGATGATAAAATTAATGCTTCTTTGAAAACCCTAGAAAGTGAAAAAATGATATGAACACAAAATTGAATTGGGCAATAATTCATACTATTTTTATTTCGATCACAAACACGATATGTGAAGATTGCCCGTAATAAACTTTACGAATGAAGACATCCAGACAAATTCAAAAGATCCCACATAAGCTAATAGAAATAAGCTTCATAGTAGTATCGATAAAAATCTTATATCACCATAATCGTCTTTTGATGAACCGTAACATTCCGCTCATAAATATTTTTCCATAGCAACTTGATCCGGGGAAACAATTAATTCGGCGTCCTTTGAAGCTTAAGAATCAATAAGCTTCTGTGCTCCATTCTCGTCTCCTTCGGTCATAAAAAAAATCAATTAGGAGGAGTCCAGCTGGGCCTGTTCGTGTTTCAAAAAAGCGGGAGGTATCTTCTCTTTTTCATGCAGACAGGGAGTCTCTAGAAATGGGGAATATTCATTTCGAGATCCAACAGACTTTATGGATGAAAAAAACTGACTTTGGTAATTTAACATCAAATTAAGTAGGGTTCATGGTGTGTAAAAACGACCAGGTTTCGAGGAGAGATAATTATAGGATCAGAAATATTTTTTGAGCTGAAGAGTTTTCCAATAAGAGGTGTTATTTTGATATTCAAAGAAAAATGCCACTTTCAATATTAATGATCTGATGTTTATTTCATTATAAAGAGAAGCTATGCCGTTTTAGTGGAAAATAACATCAGGCAAATGACCACCACGACCACGCTTACAGGACCATATCCTTTTAATGAAATTTTCCATAACCAAATCGCAAAGTGGCTGCCCTATGTCCTCGATAGCCTCACGAATTCCATCTTTGAGGTCTTGAATCGACGCTGGTCTAGACCTTCTCTTCCACGTGGCCCCAAAGGAAGAAGTCGCATGGTGTTAAATCACGAGATCTCGGGGGCGAATTGTGATAACGTCTTCGAGAGATAACACGGACCGGAAACTTTTCCTGCAAAACATCAATGGTTTGTTGCTTTTGTGGCATATAGCGGCTTCTTATTAAAAGTAAACGTTGTCCAGATATAATACTATCCAGTTTCGGCCATAAAAAACCATCAATCATTCACCGTGACTGTTGCTCCAGCCTCATTTTTGTAAAAGTAGGGTCCAATGCCTCCGCCGGACCATAAACCGACCACAAACAGTCACACGTTGAGGATAGAGAGGCTTTTCAACGATAACTCTTGGGTTTTCCGAGACCCAGAGACGACAATTTTGCAATCAGCAAAGACACAAGGAAGACAAAGATAACTTTTGCTCCTTCTGTTCAACCTTTGGCCAGTAGAAGCCGCGAAAATTATGGAAATAGCAGAAATGATATTTCAATGAATGTTCCTTCATCAAGAATTCCACATCAACAATTAAACAAGGTGCTCCTCAATTTTATTTCAAGAAAAAAATGAGGAGCGTGGATCAGTTGTACAGGGTGATTCTGGGTAATCTTGGTAACCTAATTTTTCTCGAAAAGGGATGAATATTTTTTTATTCTGTTGACGCTATTTGGTACAAGTCAATGTTGACTTCAGATGTGCGTAAAAGTCGGAGAAAATAATAAAGACGCCAGCGTTGCGGCGCTATCAAAATTTTTCCAGGCCTTTTTTATCATTCGAAAGATAATTAAATTCTGAATGTTTCTTCTGAATACAGTTTTTTTCTATTTCTTACCGTCAGCGTGTTTTATTTTATGTTAATTCTATTCCAGTATTATTTTTCTGTATTGCGACAGTATGCTTTGATTTAGAGACATAGATGATTGAATTCTACCGTTCAGCAATTCTGCTCTTGAACTTTGTTTTGTAGTAAATGTAATATGACATTTTTAAAAGCTTCAATTTTAAGGAGAAATCAAGAATAATAAACAATATTCAATTCAATGTAAATAAGATATTCTTATTTCAATTCTAAAAACACTATTGATACTGAATAGTCAGCTCGTAACACATTTATTCGAGTGAAGTACCTACTTTAAGGATTTAGAAATTCAGTTTTTCTCAAACATATCGCAAAACGTTCTATTTATCTAATTCAGAAGAATTTCATATATACCCAAAACCCAAAAAAAGGGTGAATTCTTCCAATATATTTCTTTAAATAATCACCTAATCTTGAATATAAAAATTTAGTTTCACGGAATAAACAAGATACAATATGAATACACGACCATTTATTTCATTCTGAATTTTCACACGAAATTTTGTATACCACTTACAGATTAAAAAATCTAATATATTTCCAACAAAAAACACAGTACAAAAATAGACATAAAACAATAGATATAGAATATTCAGAAAATAACCTGCTAACTTTTATTTATCAATAGAAAACTTGTATGTCAAAGTATGATGATATGTTTCTCCAGGATTAAGCACAGCTTTCGGGAAAACCTGGATGGTTGATAGCATCAGGATAATTCTGCGTTTCCAAGCAAAGAGCACCATGCTTGTAATACGGTCCATTTTTACCAATAAGGGTCTTCAACTTCTTCACATCCCTTTAAAATCCTTAGGATTATCAGGAATACCATTGACGTATAAAACTGCACACCAGGTGATTGGAATACACCTCAGTACCCTTCCAGAACCTGGATGATGCACCCTTGCCACAAAAGTTTCAGCTTGGTACTCTCCTTTTGTTATGCAGAAATTGTGGTCGTACCCATCATACCCAGGTATTTTATTTATGACATCTCTAGTACTTGGGAATGCGAAGATCAAAGATGGTACCACCAACGTGAAGTATTTTACTGTTGGTATTGAGTCTTTGTCGACATCAGTAGTTTGGTCTGCATTTATTGCTACAGTATGTTTGTAGAGTTCTACAGCACCTTTGTTATGACCTGCAAGGTTGAAATAGGAATGATTGGTAAGATTGACATATGTTGTTTGGTGGTGTAAGCCTTGAAGTCTATGAGGAACTCATTGGAGGCAGTTAGTTGAAAGGACACATTTTTATAACGTCACCAGGGAAACCTTCTTCTTTATCAGTGGAGAGGTAGCTCATGACAACCTTCTTCCCTTCGATGGTATGGTTCCAGTTCACCTCGTCAAACCCTTTGAAGCCTCCATGAAGTTGATGAGGTGGCAGGTTAGGAGAAACACCATAGGTTGTACCATTAATGGTGAACTTTATTGTCTAATTCTGTTGGCAACCCTGCCTACTGTAGCCTCGAAGTAAGTGTCATTCGAAAGATAATATAATTCTGAATGTTTCTTCAGCATACACTCTTTTTCTATTTTTTACTGTCAGTGACCTGCAGCATGTTTTATGTTAATTCTATTCCATCAATTCTTTTCTGTATTGTGACAGTATGCCTTGATTTACAGGATAGATGACTGAATTCTCCGTTCAGCAATTCAGCTCTTGAATTCTGTTTTGTAGTTAGTGCAATATGACCTTTCTCCAGTTGGTAAAATGGTAAATTTTAAGAGATAGCAAGAATAATAAACAATATTCAATTCAATGTGAATAACATATTCTTATTTCAATTCTAAAAACATTGTTGATACTGAATAGTCAGGTCGTTACACATTTTATTCGAGTGAAGTACCTACTTTAAGGATTTAGAAATTCAGGTTTTTTTCTCAAGCATATCAAAACACTTTCGTTTTTTCTAATTCAGAAGAATTTCATATATACCCAAACAAAACTGGCGAAAAAGGGTGAATTCTTTCAATATCTTTCTTCAAATAATCAACTCATTTTGAATATAGAAAATTTAGTTTCGAGGAATGAACAAGAAATAACATGAATACACGAAAATTTATTTCATTGTGAGTTTTCATACAAAATTTTGTAAAACGCTCAAAAATTAAAAAATCTTATCTTTTTCCACCAAAAAACTCAGTACAAAATGAACAGAAACAATAGAAATACAATACTCGGAAAAAAATCTTAAAACTTTTATTTATCAATGGAAAACTTGTAGGTCAAAGTATGATGATATGTTTCTCCAGGATTAAGCACAGCTTTCGGGAACCTGGATGGTTGATAGCATCAGGATAATTCTGCGTTTCCAAGCAAAGAGCACCATGCTTGTAATACGGTCCATTTTTACCAACCAAGGTCTTCAATTTCTTCACGTCACCTTGAAATCCTTAGGGTTATCAGGAATACCATTAGACGTATAAACTGCACACCAGGTTGATTGGAATACACCTCAAGTACCCTTCCAGAACCTGAATGATGCACCCTTGCCACAAAAGTTTCTTCGTGTACTCACCTTTGTTATGGAGAAATTGAGGTCGTACCCGTCATACCCAGGTATTTTGTGTATGACATCTCCTAGTACTTTGGGAATACGAAGATCAAAGATGGTGCCACCTACGTGGAGTATTTTACCGGTTGGTTTGAGTTTTTGTCGACATCAGTAGTTTGGTCTGCATTTATTGCTACAGTATGTTTGTAGAGTTCTACAGCACCTTTGTTGTGACCTGCAAGATTGAAATAAGAATGGTTGGTAAGATTGATATATGTTGATTGAATTATCCGTTCAGCAATTCAGCTCTTGAATACTGTTTTTGTTAATGCAATATGACATTTCTCCAGTAGGTAAAATGGTAAATCTTAAATAGATATCAAGAATAATAAACAACATTCAATTCAATGTGAATAACATATTTTATTTCAATTCTAAAAACATTGTTGAAACTGAATAGTCAGTTCGTTACACATTTTACTCGAGCGAAGTACCTACTTTAAGGATTTAGAAATTCAGGTTTTTTTCTCAAACATATCAAAACTCTTTCTTCTTTTCTAATTCAGAAGAATTTCATATATACACAACAAAACTGGCGAAAAAGGAGGAATTATTCCAATACCTTTCTTTGAATAATCTCCTTATCTCGAATATAAAAATTTAGTTCAAGGAATAAACAAAAAACAATATGAATACACGAACATTTATTTAATTGTGAATTTTCAAACGAAAATTTTGTATAAGGCTAACAAATTAAAAAAAATCAATTTCCACCGAAAAACACAGTACAAAAATAGACAGACAGAAAACAACAGATATACAATACTCGGAAAAAATCTTATAACTTTCATTTATCAATAGAAAACTTGTATGTCAAAGTATGATGATAAGTTTCTCCAGGATTAAGCACAGCTTTCGGAAAACCTGGATGGTTGATAGCATCAGGATAATTCTGCGTTTCCAAGCAAAGAGCACCATGCTTGTAATACGGTCCATTTTTACCAACCAGGTCTTCAATTTCTTCACGTCACCTTTGAAATCCTTGGATTATCAGGAAGGCCATTAGAAGTATAAAACTGCACACCAGGTTGATTGGAATACACCTCAAGTACCCTTCCAGAACCTGGATGATGCACCCTTGCCACAAAAGTTTCAGCTTGGTACTCTCCTTTTGTTATGCAGAAATTGTGGTCGTACCCATCATACCCAGGTATTTGTGTATGACATCTCCTAGTACTTTGGGAATGCGAAGATCAAAGATGGTACCACCAACGTGAAGTATTCTACCTGTTGGTATTGAGTCTTTGTCAACATCAGTAGTTTGGTCTGCGTTTATTGCTACAGTATGTTTGTAGAGTTCTACAGCACCTTGTTATGACCTGCAAGGTTGAAATAGGAATGATTGGTAAGATTGACATAAGTTGGTTGGTGGTGTAAGCCTTGAAGTCTATGAGGAACTCATTGGAGGCAGTTAGTTGAAAAGACACATTTGTTATAACGTCACCAGGGAAACCTTCTTCTTTATCCTTGGAGAGGTAGCTCATGACAACCTTCTTCCCTTCAATGGTATGGTTCCAGTTCACCTTGTCAAACCCTTTGAAGCCTCCATGAAGTTGTGAGGTGGTAGGTTAGGAGAAACACCATAGGTTGTACCATTAATGGTGAACTTGGCTTGTCCAATTCTGTTGGCAACCCTGCCTACTGTAGCCTCGAAGTAAGTGTCATTCGAAAGATAATTTAATTCTGATGTTTCTTCTGCATACACTCTTTTTTCTATTTTTTACTGTCAGTGACCTGCAGCATGTTTTATGTTAATCTATTACATCAATTCTTTTCTGTATTGTGACAGTATGCCTTGATTTCAGACATAGATGACTGAATTCTCCGTTCAGCAATTCAGCTCTTGAATTCTGTTTGTAGTTAGTGCAATATGAAATTCTCCAGTTGGTTAAAATGGTAAATTTTAAGAGATAGCAAGAATAATAACAATATTCAATTCAATGTGAATAACATATTGTTTATTTCAATTCTAAAAACATTGTTGATACTGAATAGTCAGGTCGTTACACATTTTATTCGAGTGAAGTACCTACTTTAAGGATTTAGAAATTCAGGTTTTTTCTCAAGATATCAAAACACTTTCGTTTTTTCCAATTCAGAAGAATTTCACATATAACCAAACAAAAACTGGCGAAAAAGGGTGAATTCTTTCAATATCTTTCTTCAAATAATCAACTCATTTTGAATATAGAAAATTTAGTT
>CM024239.1:54700803-54738154 GCA_013421045.1 Propylea japonica
GTTTTTTGCATATAACTCTGACCACTATCAACTTTTCCTAAAATAGCTTCCATACAAAAATGAAAGTACATAAATTTCCTACAAATTGTACTACCCACAGCTTGTTTTGCGACACCCGTTCTGGTTCAAATATAGTTGAAAATGAGGTATTTTCTACGACTCATAATGAAAAAAAATTATTCTATGTTCCGATGATGCGATTCTCTTGAAATTGTGCATGAACATTCATATATCAGTCGCGATTCACAAAAAAATTTAAATCGAATCGGACATTTTTTTATGGAAATATGAAGATTCTTCTTTTCAATATTCCATTGAATTTTCTATGGTTCTGTTCACACTATGGTCACACAATTTTGCATAAGGCTTATTATGAGCATCTTGCATTTGGCCGCAACATTTCATTTCGATTGGTTTCGTTTTGTCTGAGATATTGAGGAACAAAAATTTAGAATGACCTTGTTTTATGAAACAAAATACGGCCATTCAAATGTTTGTTTCTCAATATCTCAGACAAAATGAAACCAGTCGAAATGAAATGTTGCGGCAATATGCAAGATGGTCATAATAAGCTTCATGCAAAATTGTGTGACCATGGTGTGAGCAGAACCATAGAAAATTCAATTGGAATATTGAAAAGAAGAATCTTTATATTTCCATAACAGATATCTGATTCAAGTGAACTTTTTTTTTATGAATCGAGACTGATATGCTGAATGTTCATGCAAAATTTCAAGACAATCGCATCATCGGAACCATAGAATTTGAGTTTTTTTCATTTATTGAGTCATAGAAAATACCTCATTTAAAACTATAATTTGAGCCAGAACAGGTGGTCGCAGAAGCTGTGGTAGTACAATTTGTAGGAAATTTTATGTACTTTCATTTTGTATTGAGAGGTTTTTTCACGAAAAGTTGATAGTTTTCCGAGTTAGAAGCAAAACTGCCAAAGAATGAGATTTTTTCTCTTTTTTTGTATTTTTTCAATGTTCCCCCCAAGAAATTTTATTAGCAAACCTCAGATTCGGATTCAGCACCCCAAAAACATAAAAAATCGAAAAAATCAAAACTACCCCAGAACTTTCCTGCTAGGGTTCTTTTGAGCACAAATTGACTGGACTACTAGCAGAATTGAAAATATATCTTCTTTTAAAGTGGACAAACTGCGAGGGGTGATTATGCAAGTGATTTGCAACAAAAAATATAAATATAACACATGGTCAAAATGTTGACGGTTATTCTTCAATTCAACATTTCTGAATTTCACGAAAAATTTCAAGTTTTTTTTCCCAAAAAAGATAATTATTCAGTTTTATTTGTGGTCTCATCAAATTTGACCATATATTCGGAAAGGGCAATAATTTGCTACAAGATGAGAGAGTTTTATGTGCACAAAAACTTTTATTGTAGGCGTGGAAGAAGTAGAATAACACGATTCGGAAGCTAACAAAATCATATTTTTTCAAATGGTTTGTTTCGATGAAATATGAATAATTGTGCACACGCTTTCTCTTCAGTAGAAAATACCTCATTCAGTGTACTCTTGAGTGACATATCAACTTTTTTTTCATTTCATTCTCCGCTATAATATCATGGCTAACATGATAACAACGAAAAATGATAAAATAATATAAAACATTTCTCTGTTGTTTTATTTCCTTGAAAATGAAATTTATATTATTCATTTTGATACCAACAATTGATTTTCAGATTTAGAAGCAACTAGCTCTCTACAAAATCTAAAATGATCATCAAATATGAAAGAAAAACAATATAATTAAAAAAGTATGAGGCAGTTATACTCGCTTAAAAATGGCATATCTAATTGAATTATCTCAGTATGCTTGTCTGAATAAAAGAGTCAACGTTTCAATATTGGAACCGAATATAAAACTGACAATATAAATCCGACTTATTTCACACATTTTCCCATTTCCGTTGAAATATTCCAAACCCGAGCCTGATTAAATTTTCCCGCAAAAATCCCATTAGTGACCTGCGTTTGATTAATTATTTATTTCATCAGACAGGTCACCAACGAGATATGAAATTTTGCATGGAAAAGGGGCATCTCGGGCGTTAGGTCCAAAAACGATCATCATAATCCGAGTGCACCTAACAATTTAAATGCAAATTTCCACAGTCCTGCGCTGGGAATAACCGTCAGGTCCGCCGCCATCACCCAGGACGAAAACTGTTCCATTCGGACCATAAAAGTGTGTTTTTATTCCGGCTAAATTCGGCGTTTGATGTGGTTTGTTATGAAGTTCCTCTGGTGTGCAAACATTAATTACTCTGGGTGACAGTGTTACGCTTCGAGAAATTCAGTTTTGCCAATGAAACGCCGTCAGGGAGGGAAAACTCACGTGTGGTATTGCATAAACGGTAAACCGGGGCCAGAGGCGTCGGACTTAAAAGAACTCCGGAATATATAATGGAAGAAGAGGAATTGGGAGTTATCTAGGCTCATCTTTCTCGAAAAGTGTGGGTTTAATGTAAAAAAACATCGATACGTGCACATAAACGTATTATGGTTGATTCATGTTTTTCGTATAACTAATGCAGGCGGGGAATATTTTTTAACTCACAAAGCATTGGTCATGTCTGTTATTTTGTGAAACGAGCATTTTGAGATGTTGTTTTATTGTGAAAGCGCTTTTACATTTTGTACTGAAGATCTATATATCTTTGCTCATTCTATTCAGGAACAAACATGCAATTGTAACCTTGTATCAGCTAGTTTTTAGTACATTATTTCTATTGTGTTTCATTGCTGAGTTCATATTGTATTATCAGATGAACAGGCATCAGGAAAAAATTTAAGAAAAAATCGCCGAATTAAAATAAAACATAATATTTCACCATAAGGATAACTTGCATATAATTTGTAATATAATTTTTCGACGAAATAAAAACTTCATCATTATATTCATTCCTATCGATTAGTAAGATGTCTACATTTTCAAACAACGACCATACTGCAGCTGCCCTTCGCAAAGCTAGGTTTTTTCCTTCGTCAATCATCCTAATTTTCGTAAAAGGTTTGATCAATGCAAGCTCATCCAAAATTCGAATTGTATGCTTTAGTTTCATAAAAAATTCTACTAGTATTATAATTATCCTAATTCACATCAGAAATTATTTCAATTCTGAATATTTCGAAGGTTTCAACGAAATGAAAATTTGATCTGATCGAGGAAATATAAACCAAGAGTGAAACACAATATTATCGATAAAGAACAATAGATAATAAATAATTATATTAACTTCCCATGTTACTTAGGTATTCAGAAAATCTTACATGAAATAAGCTTTTGAATATTTCACAAGAGATCTCTTGTAAAATTTTAGAATGACACATAGGTTATTTCAGAAGTTACTTGAAATCTTGTAATTTCCAAAGAGTAATGTTTCGAGGCGATAATGTAAAATATTTTAACACATAATATATTGCACCATATTCTTCACATTTAGGCCAATAATTAGAACTGACAGAAAAAATAATTGAACAAATTTATTTATTCGCCTCAGGTCGAATATGGCCAAGCATTATTATATCCTCCTACACAGAACCAGTGAGAACGGTTACATCCACTAGAGATTTCGTTTCTTGCAGTTGTTATAATAAAGATCTGAACATAAAGACAGTGAAAAATCATAGTCAATCAAAAAACCATATATAGAATATGGAATGGCTGGTAAGATGAATATGTCTAATTAATATTCTGAATCCTATAATTAGGGTTTCGACATATCTAACAAGTTACATGAAGTTTTTCATTATTCAACAGAGTTATATGATCACTAACGTCATAAATCTCAGTCAAACGAACAACTCAATTTTAGAATGCTTCATTATTATTTCCACCAGCGCTGCACTAGTACTGATTTTCCAATATTTCCTAATGTCTTAAATATCATAAATCAAGGCACAACTGTACCAATATACGAGTATAATATGAATTTAACGAACAATGAAAACTTTGAACCGATGAATACTCTTGATTTAATAAGCAAGAACTAACTTTGGCATTTTCCTTCGGAACAATTTGCACTTATTATTATTTCACATTCAAAACTCAACTCTCTTTCTGACCGCACTCACAAAGAATCAATATTATTCTGTAAGTCAACCAATGAAACTTGTTTGATGATTATTTTCGAATCATTGTAATCTATTGAATGCCAATTGTCGAGCGGAAGGCAAATCATCAATTATATTATTATCCTACGACCATACATTTTGTGAGAAAGAGATTTAGAAAATTTTCCAATTTTAAAGTAGCTTGAATTAGTTTATAATCATAGAATGACACAACGAAAGATTTATTCGAATACAAGACGCATGAAACAGGGGTGATATAAATAAGATCACATGAAACGTCTATATGTGTTAATGTTCCTAATTAGGGCTAATGAATGACATCGAATCTTCCTGTAGAAATAGGGCGATTGTCAATTTAAGTAGTGTGTTAAATTCGAAATCAATAATATTTTGCATTGAATAAAATATACACTTCATTTTGACTTCTCATTTTATTCCCACATCACCCGGTTATATCCAGAATTATCAAAACTTGTTTAACAAATTGAAATAGCTTTTAAAGATACAAAGATGAATGAATAGAACAGTTTAATTCAATATTACAGAAAACTTAAATTTCGAAATAATGGAAAAAAGATCATTATTTATGGAGGCAATAAACATGGCACAAAAAAGTAACAATTTATTCAACTTCTCGGAAAACATGATATGCTGAACATCTCCATGTTATTTATCTCAAAGATGTAACATAGAGTGAATGAAAGATGGTATACATGGGGTTTTGTCTCATTTCCTTATAATTGAACAAGTAAATAAATAAAAGAGTGGTAAGATTCCATCTGTCATGAGTTTTTCAACGACATGTTCACATTTGAAAAAAAAGTAGAAAGGGTTGTAGCTTAGGGGTTGAATGAAAAATTTCATTTCCTTGCCAAAAAATAAGTATGATTCAAAATCAATTCACATTTTCACGTTTTTTTTGAGTGACTGATTCAGAGAATGATTTTGTTAGAGACAATCCTGTAGTACGTATATCCCTGAAAATTTATCAATCCACCTTCGTGCCATAGACTAACATACCATAAATAAATATCATCCCGACAATATCTGCTAACAAAGCGTTGTCTATTCCGAAGAATCATGAACACGAACGTGTCGCAATCGGCACACGTGACGCTGTTGCAGATTCTGGACAAGAAACCGTCGTTGATGGCGTGTTTGTTTCATCTTTCATTACTATTCATTAAACGGCTTGGAAAGACTTTAATTTCCGCGAAATATAATACCCCCACCCCGCGAGGGGGAGGAAATGGAAGCGGAACCCCCGAATGGTTTTCTGCGGAAGTTCGAAATATTTACATTCCGAGACAGAAGGATAACTGGGGGCGGAGAATCTTCACACATAGGGGAATCGATAAGTGTCGAGGTCATTTCCAGACCAGCAAGAACGGAGTTAAGGGTTGGTCATGTTGAAGTTGTTCTAGCGAGTGTACAAAAATGTTTTTTGTACAACTGTCAAAAAACTTGACTTTTCTTCATCACTATGGATGCGTTAATGATTACTTTTTTTCACCGTTAAAAAAGACTACTTTTTTTCACCATTAAAAAAGTGAGTTTCTTTATTAACTACACAAAAAGATCACTGGATCTGGATGTATAGAAATATTGTATTGAAAGCATTATCTTTGATAATTATAGGCCCTCCCTATTTGAAGCTGCATCACTTCCAAACTGATGCGAAATCATTGATGCCCGTTCTATTTGACAATGTTGTGATTTGGAACTGATGCGCATCACTTCCAATTTATGTTGCTTTCTGCCAAAATCAGTTTTATTTTCGCAACCACTTCAGTTCATCATAACAATGACATAATCTAACATTTTGGTAAAAGTTTACAATTTACTTCTGAACATAACAGAAAGTGAATTATTAATATTATCCTCGGTTTTCATTGCTAGTAATGAGTAATTTATATTACTTTTAGAATTTCCTTCCGAAATATCGACGATATTCCTATTGGTTCTCTGATTTCAAACCTAATCGTTTCGTTGATTGTCGTCCGAAAAAGGCATGTTCTATTTGTCAAAATCAGTTCAACTGAAGTGATTTCGGAAATTATTCGGTCAAATAGAAAGCTAGGTATATTTAAGACGATGTGAATTTACATTCACAATTGTACAAAAATGTAGTTTATATTTCATGCGTATAAAATTTGTATTTTCATGGCACAATTGAGTGAACTTTTGGCGTCGACCTGCGGTCTTGGCGAAAAATTGACACTCTTCTGTGCCATGAAAAAAACACTAATTTTACGCACTCAATACAAAAATAACTATTTCCGTCGACCTCAAAATGAAAGCACAGTTAAAAATACATGAAATTCACCAATAATGAACAATTTTGAAGGATGCTTTCTACTATTTCAATGCATGATTAGTATGGGCAACCGAACAAAAGTACCTCTTCTGGAACTTCATATTATAAAAATTTATATACTATCGAATGTATCTTTTTTACAATCTGATTGTTCCACGGAAATAACAAATGTGTTTGTGGAAATATCAATATTTTCTCTTGCGAACAAGAATTGGGTTGAAGTTATATCTGCGTCATTCTATATCGACGGTTCATACGTACGGAGAATAGCTCATTGTTCGATAGGTTCCACAGTTTTTGATTTTTCGATCTTCTATTTTCAGGATCTTCAGAAAACTTTGCACTAGAATATGCATTATATTCAAGAAGTTGAATATGAAGTTTTCACTCGACCGTAAAGCTAGTGCTGAAGAAAGATTCAAAAAAAATCTATAGTATCCATAAATTAAAAACCAGCAGACTCATTAGCTAACTTAGTCGAGATATGCCGACCACATACGGACCATGAAAAGTCCCTGAGTCATTCCGTCACGAAGTTTATTATTTCAAAAGGGTAGGATTCTTTGTTCTGAAAATTTCTCGTTCTGAAGATATTAAAAAAAAACCAAATCATCATAATTCGAACTGAACGGAGCTATTCCAACACTGAATCTACCTCCGAATTTCCTCGTCAGTGTGATACTGGTCCGACAGAACTTTTTTGACCTCGAATTATTCATCTGAAGATCCAATCGAGTGGTTTAAGACCACTCATGGTTGAAATTCGAAGCAGACATCTAATTTGATTGTATTTCCGAATATTCAAATTGATCACAATTCAGGACACATTTGAAATCACTGATAATTATTCACAAACAATATTTCTGTGTAAAACATCTAGAACGGTTTAAGAGTTAATCCATTCAAAGCAGAATGATAATGAATAATGAATTTTTCTTCCATTTAATGTGTCTTGTTTAGTTAAAAACCTTCCCGAGAGAACATAAAAAATAAGTTAAATGTAGTAGTCAATGTAGAGTTAACTTTCATTAAAATTGAGATTTTCAGGTTGTGCGTTAATTTCATTTGAGTGAATTACCGCAACCAGTAACAAAATAATTTCTATATAAAAGTCCCCACCCGACGCAAATAAGCCACTGCTCAAATATCACTTCAGAAGACCAAAAGAATGAATTATTGGCATTAGTACCAATAACATCTACCCTAATATAGTAAGGGTATAACTTTCAAGTTTATTCTTGAATAATTGTGTCTATGCAGTGGCAACAGAAGCCATCAATTTCGCCATCTGAAAACTAACAGTAATCATTATTCGTTCCTCAAGTCTCGGTCGAATTTAAATTCCACTTATTTTTTATCAAATTGGGGTTTCTTTCGAAAGGAACCTTAGAGTGGTTCAATTGAAAAGAAATCAATTGAAGATATACCGTCTAACGACCTTCACTGCGTGAAGCGAGTTTCTGGGATTCACTTAAACGTGGATGGCGTTTAAATGGCATATAAAAAGCTCTTTCGCTAGCTCCTTTTCAATCTTGGGGTGCATCTCGATTAATACTCCTTGAAACAGGGGCGTACCGAAGTGTGAAACACAATTGAATAATGCTGTCTACACTGATGATAAATTTCATTGGCGAAAGCGAAAGACGGAAGTCTGTGGATTTCGGAGGGCATATGCCCCTGAATTTCGTTGGAGAAAAATGGAAAAGGGAAAGAAATTTTCAGTTAGGGCAGTAATTCATTCTTTTAGTCTTCTTGAAGTGATTTTTGAGCAGTGGCTTATGTGCGTGGGAACTTCTATATAGAAATTTTTTTGATACTGACAGTAGTAATTTGATAAAATAAAATTTGATCGATTTAATTGATGGGTATGAAAGCCAAGCAGAATTTATGGCGTAGTTATGGTTATAGTTATTATTTTAAAAGGGGTTACAGTGTCCGACAATCCCATCCTCACAGGTGCTTCTTAAGGCGACAGTGTCCTGTAAGAAAGCCAGTGAGGAGGTGTAATTGTTTCTTACCAAGATCCAGATATCTTTTAGATCTTGCTGTTTCAAAGTTCTGAAGGAAGTTAGTGGAATCATCCATCTCTGGAGATTCTGCCAGAGTTTTTCCCTCTCAACTTTCTCCTTCTCTAGAAATTCCTCCAATGAGTGACATTCGTGTGCACTCTTTAGCAAGTGTAATGGCCTCTTCGTTTCCTTTGATTCCCGAATCAACCCAGGTTAAAAAGACCTTATTTTTCTTGACTACCTTATTGAGTTTGTCCCGGCGCTTCCAGATCATCTTTGAGTCGATGACGTAGGAGCTCAGTGCTTTAATAGCAGCTTGACTATCTGAGTGTATGGCTATATCGCACTTCTGATAGTTTTTTTCCAGATTTATTGAAATGTCCTGAAGTTTTTATCAGTGCTTACTTTCTTGATCATTATATCACTTGGGAGGTTCGCAGATGAGATGTAGTTTTTCAGAGAGGAACAGACTTTCTGATTCTTTATTCTCTCATTACCTGTACCTTCCTTAGGTATTCTAACGATAGACTCATGGGCTACCCGTTCAATCACTAGATGTAGAGGTGTGGGATCCGTAATGACCTCAAGTACCTTAGTTTGGCATGTTCTCATAGCTCCAGTGAGGCACACACATGCAAGTCTCTGTACTTTATCGAGCCTTTTTCTCGTACTTACCTGACTCGCTTTGTCAAACCAGGCTACTCCCCCATATATGTGATTATAGGTCTCACAATCATGACGTACATCATCGCAGTATTTTTGGGTTACAACTCCAATTATTGCCGCATAGACGTCTGCACGCCATTAGGTCCCTTTTAGCTATACCAGAAGCAGTATCAACATGCTTATTCCAAAGAAGTTTACTATCCAGTGTAATTCCTAGATATTTAACTTTTATGACGTTAAGCAGATTTGAGTTATTATCGTTATGAACAATTGTTTAAATGTTGAACGTGACATGCAATTCCTTAACTGCAAGTTACTCAAATGCTGCATTATCATTTTACTTTGAATTCGTAAACGTTTGGACTGCTTTAGCGGTTTCATACTCTTTCAAAAACACTTTCAGACTGAAATTACAAGTAAGTAATTAATTCTCAATGAAATATTGAAAATGCGATTTCTATACTTGTAAGTTCAGACGCCGAGCCATGGTGACGTACGAGCAAACATGATTAGTGGAGATGACGGCTCACAACATAGTGACCAGTTCACATCTTTAAAAATTGTGATTTAACATTCATCCAGTGAAATGTACGCTGACGCGTACGCCACACTCAACCGCCAATTGTGATCGTTTGAAATCGCAAGAGTATTAAGGTGATTTCAATTATTTTCTTCTCGAAATCCTTACGGCGAACAAAAAACGAAATCGCTATTCTGAGGGCCAATTACAGTGGAACTTCCCTATTATATAACGAAATCGCTAATCAAAATGTCTAGTATCGAAAGGTGAGTGAATGCATTTCTAATAGCTTATAGGCATTTTATGACGGTACGTTCACAATACATAGCAATTCACGATTATTTGGGCAAATAATTCGTAATTTCTGTCTGACTGAAAAAATTGAAAAACATTTTTTTTCCTAAAAAACTCCGCTTTTTCTCAAAGATGCAATTTTTTTTCCGGAACCCCTTCAATGGACCGGAAAGCGAGACGACACTTTTTAAAGGCTTGAAGATCCTTTTTTTTTTGAGAATCCACAATTCTGAAGAATTTTAGAGTTTTCTGAAGAAGGTGTCTGATATAGCCACCGAACGTTACAATATCCTTTTAATTTGTTTCATTTTTCAGTTTTACTGTTAGGCAACAATTTTTTTCAAGACCAATTTGCTCCTGACAAATAAGTGCAAAGATTTTCGAAGGAGCACTTCACCTTAATCAAACATTTTTTAATTATTTATGTTTCAGAGACTGGGAGTGAAAACCTATAAAGTTTCTAAGAAATGCAGAATCCTCCCAGAATATATTTCAATCGATATTTGAAGATCATTTTCACGATTTGGTTTTCGGCCGGTTGCCCCTCCAAATCAAAGCTGCCGGTATCATCACTGTAATCGTAGTGATGTCGAACACCGCATTTGACACTGTGAAACATGTCCTTTTCAGTTGTATGTTTATTTGTTACAATATTTACATTAACCTTAACGAATCATTTAAAGTGACCGTCATTATCAACATTTCCAGCTGAATCCAACGTTTCGGAGGGATCTACCCGCCTGCCGTAATGGTTAGTTTATGGTAGGGATTTATTATGGGTATTATGGATAATCATGGAAAAAACCCACGCTTATACCTTTTTACCAATATCCATTAAAAGAGTGAGGTTCTTGTTCTCAGAATATTTCGTTATAGAGAGAATTTACTTCGTTTTAGGGGGTGTTTTCAACATGGAATTTGGATTCAAGGTCTTGAACTAAATTCGTTATACAGACGTTCGCTATAGGAAAGTTCCACTGTATTTCTGAAACGATTTTCTTTAGAAACCACTGGAAATGCCAATTGTGAAAAAATAACGAATTCAATATGAAAAATAATCAGATACTCACAAACACATTTCATGTTTACTGCAGTGTTGCGTCATCGCCTGATCCAGTACTCACCTGTAAAAAAAAACAAAGAATTAACAAGCAGATTCGCTAAACAATTGAAACGAATGTATGTTTCAGCAGCTGCAGCATATTCGCGTCAGATTTATTGTTGAAGCTATATTTTGTCATTCAAAGACGCTTTGTTTATTATTCGTGTATGAATTGTGGGGTCTAATGAAATCACCATGTTTATTTTCCAGTGTTTATCTTCAACGTTACGTTCGAATATTGTGCGTTTATCACCTCTCAAAACAAAGCATTCGAATCCCTATGAATCACTTATTTTCAGCCTAATTCAAAACGTAAACATCCGATGAATAGTAGCGGTTTCCACACGCTAAGTACTCATGTAGCTAAAGAAGTTCTCTTGTTTCCAGGGAGTTATTATTACTTTCTCTTCGAACTACAAACATAGAATACATAACTGATTGGATTATTATTTGGAATCTTTCCGTCAGTTTGCTTGGATTATCAATATTTCGATTCGATTCCTTAATTTTCCTTTCATGTATTTTGTTAGATGAAGTAGATAATTTTGCCAATGGTTCTGTTGAAATAGATCGTATTTGGATTGATTTATTGAAGAAAGAAATGACATCAGGAAATTTCAAGTTAAATGAATCAAAACCTCTATGTGTTGACAACTTTAAAGTCAATTACACTGCATATGAAAAAACACCAATTCCGAAGATTTTACAAGTTTTTCTTAAGAAGCTGTCTGATATAGACACCGAAACGTTAAATCTTGAAAATCATAATAATAACCAGAGTTAGGTCAATGTATATAAAAAAAAAATTTCCTTATTTTTGCCTCTATTTACATCTGAGAGAGCCTATCTATGTTCTTTAATGATCTGAGATTACCTGTCCCGAAAAGTCTTACTCCCACTCAGTTCAAGAGCTATATCTATTCAGTTCAAACTTCCCTAAAAATGTCTCATATCGGCCTATCTCTTGTGTCAATCATTATCAAACATTGTGACGATTGATTGCATCGAACTCCTTTTTTTGGAAATAACATAATTTATCCTTTATATGATACCATAATGAAATTATATCAAGAGTATAACGTTATGGGAAATAGACAGGTAGGTTATAAAGCCTAGCAAAGTTATAGTTCATGAACTTTATTGTGAATAAGATGAGAAACTATAAACAGATTTGATGGAGTTTTCAAACATAAAAAAGCAATATAATAAAATGGGTGATTGTCAACATTTTCGCATGTTAATGTTCATTCGAAATACGGGCTCTAAATAAATTTCATAGTTGAAGTTTCGGTATCCATGTGTTAATATCTAGGTATCAATTTATAATTTATATCCGCATAGTCGTATAATTGATTCAAGTCAGACTGTCATAAGAATCGCCATTTTCAAGGTTTTCGAGATTTTATTGATTTCAAGGCGATGTGAGTTTTTTTGAAACTATGGTAAAAAGTATCCTATGAAAAGAATGGGTGCAAATGGATCATGTACAGTAGGTACTCGAAATTTCCCTAATTGGCATGGCTATTCTCGGAAATAATCTACACTGACGTATTATATCATCTTTCAATATACAGGGTAGGCTGATTCAAAATTCAATTATACTAAATATCGATTTAATTTATTTACCATCATAAAACACAACATTTGAATTTGATGTTCGAACAGTTTTGAAGATGATGTCTTGCGAATGATGTCCATTATCATCCATACACTGAGTAAATAGTTTTGGAAAATGTCACACAACTCTGCTCAGCATTTAGTTAGGAATGTGGGCGATAACTTAACGAATGTTGCTCTCTAAGCTGTATAAACTATCGTGAGTTGCGGTATTGGTAGTTTCAGTGACTTCTGACCGTTATGTCAGCACGATTCGGGAGATTTTACTTCCTAGACTCGACGAGATGGATGTGGGGAATATGTGGTTCCAGCAGGACAATGCCACGGCGCATATAGCTCGATTTTTAATAGCTTTTTCGCGGCAGCACTATCGCTGTTCTTATGGGTATACCTCAATACCTCCAAACACATGTTTATAATATCGTCACAGGACATACCCAACGGAATGCTGCACAGAGATTTTCCAAATTGATTCATCCAATGTATTGACAATAATGGGCACCATTTGCCAGATAAAATCTTCAACACTGTCTTCTCATATACAATGTCTTACTTTATGATGAAAAAATAAGTAAATCGATATTTTTTGCTTAATGGAATTTACAAATCATCTTTCTAACAGCACATGAATAATTTCAGACGAAAATGTATAAACTATGGAAAACATGAAATTTGTTCCAATGCGAAAGTTCCTTTGAAATAAAATAATAGGGTTTTTCACAATGTTATTCCATGTAAACAACGAAGTAACAAAAAGTATTAGTGATATTATTATACCGAAGTGATAAACTATTGGTGCTATCTAGGGTTTTTCCATTTGTCTCCACATATTTCAATTGTTCATTTTTATTTGGGTCAAGTTGAGTTTCTTCAGGTTATCATTTTGAAAACGGCATCATTAGATACTTGGCGCGAGATTTTGCAGATAAGTGAATAAGTGTATATGTTAGAGTTTACTTAGGGATAGCGACTGCTCATAATTGCGTGTATTTTTCGATTTAGTTAGAAGTTTTCTACTTTTTCGAAGGTTCAAGGAAATATTTAATTGATGAAGGTGAACCCCTCAATGATTTGTATAATAAGGGAAAACCCTATGTCAATCACTGTTCGATGTAATATTATTGACACAGTTATTGACGTATGGTTTAACCCTAATATATAAATCATTGAAGGGTTCATTTACATCAATTAAATATTCATTAGAACCTCCCAAACAGAATAAAACTTTTAACGAATATGAAACCGAACGAAAACGAAAATTAGACGCAATTACGTGCAGTCGCTATCCTCAAGTAAACTCTAACATATACACTTATTGACACTACAGCAAAATCCCGCGCCTAATATCTAATGATACCGTTTTAAGAATAATAACCAGAGGAAATTCAACTTAACCCAATAGAAATAAAACATTCTGAAATATGTGAAAACAGATAAGAAACTTTAGATAGCACCAAACGTTTATTACATCGGTATTAATGTACACAGTGTCAATCAATATCAGGTTGTCAAAAACTGAACCTCTTACCCTATGTCTCAAAAGAAATATATAAAATATTGATACAATACCCTCGGACTTCTATATTTATTCTACGAAAAGAAAAACTCTAGTTGGTGATATACCTAAAAACAATTCATTGACACTGTTTAGCTCCAAGTCGTTCTCGGACATACAGAAACAATTAGGGATAGTCCATTTTAATTTTATTCACCGATCGTCTGGAAGCAAGATCCCATTGTTCGAAGTTGTTCATGTTCGAATAATACTCGGATTCAATAAAAAAAGCTATAAATCAATTATCGGTAGCTCGCTAGCTGTGTGGAAACCTTATCGGCCCATCCATTTGCTCGGGCTTAATCTAAATGACAAAATGAATTTTTCTGCCTCACTGCCTTTCACCTCCCAGATTTTTTCCATCTTCTCTGCTTTCAATTAATATACCTAATCGAAGTTATTCGGAATTGCTCGATCTCTTTCAGCCAGACGAGTTTCTTTGTTTTCAACACAAAATAGGAAATATTCCCAAGACATTTCCAACTCGAAAAATATTGATATTAATGAGCTCATTTATGTTTGCTACTTCTGGTTCTCTTCTTTGTTTCTTTACAGACATTAACCGGTATTCATTTGGAAATGGATCGTAGGAAAAATTAACTTTATTGATAACGAATATTATTATATTATATTCCGTCGACCTCAAAATGAGCTTCAATGTTCACGAACTTGATTAATAATGAACCTTTTTTTGCACTCGAGCCTCAAATATACCGAAAATTTTTCGTAGGCATCATTGCAAATAAACTAAAAAAATCCTGCTTGAAAATACATGTACAGGGTAGGGTGGCAGATTTGATAATCCCTGTACTATAAATTTTTAACCCTTAGTGATAGAAAAAATGAGTGACCCATTACGGTTATCTTCTTTCGAGAAACTCATTTTGCCGCCAACCTCATTGCTCTTCTTTTGTTTTCGAGTTATAAGCCAAAATTGACATTTGGTCAATTATCTCCGTTCCTGTTTGTGCTATAAACTTGAAACGAAAACATTATACAGACACTTTTTTGATCGGAATACAGTGGCTTAATCTATGTTTGCTGAGGGTTGTCCTTCCCAATTCATTACAATATGATATTTCGTTTCGTCTTATGGAAACAATAATTTACTTTTACTTAAAAATAATCACCATTTTTTCTCTTTTCAAAAATATATAACATGTCATATAAATATCGCCCATTGGTCAGTGGTGGCACTTGGGGGGTAAGGGATGGTCCTGGTCCCCTCTAAATTTTTATGGCCTATGCTCAACCAAATTGTTTCAATCCATTCATCACTACCCACACTGAAAATTCTGGACTAGCCTTTCCCTCCCCCCCACTAGCGTCGCCACCGACCCAAGAGCGACATTTGACATGTTATTTATTTTTGAAACGAGAAAATCAGGTGATAAATTTTAGGTAAAAATAAATTATTTCTCGGAAAAAGATAACCGTAATTTGCCATTCATTTCTCTCTATATCATAGGGTAAAAAAATTGTAGTGCAGGGATCATCAATGCAGAATGCTGGCTACCTTGTACAGAGAGGTTATTTTTTGAGGAAAAATAAAGAGGAGAATCTGAGCAGGAATTGTTCAAGGACTCGATGAAAAAAGCCAGTATTAGAATTTATATTTACTTATTTTATGTAAATACCCTCGCTAAGAATCCTCATTTCGTTCGTCAGCATAACGAACTCATTTTTTGTTTCTTTTCTTATTCTGAGTAGCTGGATCTTGAAACAGGTACTCCGCTGAAATAAAATTAATATCCTACCATCATAAATACGTTCCCGGAACAGACTGAAATTCATTTGCGCGATGAATGGTAAATGAAATACGAAAAAATCCATGAAGAAGTAGCTGTATTAATTCATATCTCTTCGAAAACGAGACAATCTTAATGGAGAGAATTGTGAATTTTTCACTCAAGAATTTTGGGTAGGTAATTCATATACGAAAATGAAAAGAACATATATTTTTTATTTGATAGACTAAATTCAAGAAGATATTTGGAATAATACATCACAATTGAATTCCGCCAGTAGTACAGGGTGTTTCAAATGAGGTTTCCATATATTAGGGATCGTAATTCCCAGAAGATTTTATGATATAAGTCCCTATTGGCCATGAATCTCTGACGCGTTGTTTCTTGAATTAAAAAAAGAAGGTTTTCGAGAATAATTTCGCACCTGTCATGATTTTTTTTTCCGTTTTGGTAGGTAATGAGTACTTTTTCAAATACGTTTTTCAATTCAAAATGAATTTCAACCTAACGAATGAATCTGGTGAAAAAAAGATACTACTGCTCTTTTTTGAATTTGAAATAATTTTCCTAATCACCACATAATCCGCAGCAAACATGGTATGCGAAGTTACGACGAATATATTTGAGAAAAAAATATGATGCAATTCCTTCGAAGAGAGTTACGAATTTTTTGATTACTTTCAAAATCATCTAGACACAGATAAAGGCTGCTCAGTTTCTTCATTTTCATTTTTTGAGACTAAGATATCCACAAGAAATTAGAGAAAATCATTATCAGGAGTTGATGTATGGTTTGAAATAATTGGTGACGATAGGACTCTACATTTGACCTTCTGGTAGGGAGGACCAAATATTCACCAAATTGGTCCAATCCATACATTAAGAGAAAATTGATCCTGGTGATGATATCTCTAATCTTGTGTGGATTATTCTCTGTCCAAAAAATTTAAATGAGGGGACTGAGCTGTCTTAATCTGTGTCTAGACAATTTTAAAAGAATCAAAGAATTTCTCAACTCTCTACGACGAAATTGCATTTCATTGCATATTTTTTTTATCTCAGAATGTAAGTATTTCTTGCAGGTAAAAAACTCAAGGTACTATTTTCACTGTGATTAATGTAGTGAGTTTGAATTTTATTATTGTGTCAAAATATTGTACAAGATTATACCTAAAAATTGACAAAAGAACGACTTAAGCGAAATTTGGATGAAGCGATGATGAGATAAAGTTTGCCGGATCGTATTCAAAATTGAACATATCTAAGCTATCTTATTGCAAGTTTTTTTTTACATACAAGTGATTTCACGGTTTCTTTCGAACGTCTCAGCCATAGCAAAGAATATCTGTATTATCTTTCCTAGCGGAAATGAAGAAGTGCACTCATTCAAAACTAAAATGCACAGAAATTATGTCTCATAAAAACGAGATTCTTTTTGAGCGCTCGTTTTACTTAAACGAGTGCTTTATCCATTTGCCCAAATGTCTCTAATTTTCGAATTTTTGAACCGAAGATGGCCTCAAACGATAGGGATCGACTCTCTGAAGCTAGGTCGTTACCACGATAATTTTCAAAGGAATTATCCTAGAAACTTGAAATTTTCAGGGAGAGTTCAGTTCCTAAATGCCTCGGTTGTGTTCGTCAATATATCAGAGAAAACGAAACCAATCGAAATGAAATGTTGGCGTATCTCGCCACGTGCATTGATTATTGGGTTGCAGATATGGGAAATTCGTATAATTGGATCCGAATACTTATAGCAATTACAAGGCATGCCTTCTGAATTACCTTCGTTTGTTATGGTGTTGCTAAGCAGGAACTACCTCGATATAGGTAACTATTTTAATTGCTGCTTCATTGCCTATTTCTTTGCAGAATTCGGAAGCGGTAGGATAATTATTGGATGGAATGCAATTAAGTTTCAGAACGGGGACTCGTGTTCAAAGAGTTTTGATACCCTCATTATATTCGCTATAATAATTACAGGTTCTTTGCTCGCAATACACCTATCTTGTTTAAATGAATCGGTCCTTGAGATTGAGCTCCTTCATTTTAGCGATTGATAAATATAAAATATAAAAAATTTAAGAAAAGCCTTGAACTTGAAAGGAGGATTTTCATATGGGACTTGACAGACATTTGGGCAAAACCGATAGAGCACTCGTTCGAGTAGAACGAGCACTCAAAAACAGACAAAAATAATGGTACTCGACTGGGATATTTCAAACTTATAATTATATGCGAATTCTTCGTTCAATTCGTGACAAAAAATCTCAAGCGCTCAAAAAACAAAAGCACCTACTCAAATGCTCAAATTTTTTCGAGAAAAACTTCAACACCTCTTATAGCGGGAAGCGAAGTATCCGTGTACAAAAGTAATGTATAATAATAATAATAATAATAATAAGTTTTATTCATCTCTTTAGACATTTACATGTATGAGACAAGTCAAAGAAAAAAAAACAAAACAATTATATTTAGTATTACCTATACCATATTATAAAGAGTCATTAAAGTATTCACTCAAACTATAATAACCCTTTTCACACAACATAGATTTAGTTTTCTTCTTAAAACTGACATAATTCATATTTCTTAAGCATTCTGGTAATTTGTTGTAAAGCTTAACCCCCTGGTAGGTTGGTGAATGTTCAAATTTAGCAGTTCTATGCTTGGGGAGTGACAAAATTTCCGCATTTCTTGTAACATAAGAGTGATGACTAGATAATTTTTCCATTGTTTCTAAATTCTGTCTGACCATAAGAAGTGACTTGTAAATATAAATACATGGAACAGTTAATATTTTGTTCTCAACAAACGAGACCTGCACGATGACCTCGAGTCAATACCGAAGATCAAACGCAGAACCCTCTTCTGAGCAACAAATATTCTACTCACATCAGTTGAGTTACCCCACAGTAAATATTATAAGATATGTGACTGTAAACCAAGCAGTAATATAAGTTCATAAGACATTCAGTAGTGAAACAATTTTTGACTCGATATATAGCATAATAAGATGTATTTAATTTTTTACTCAGGATGTCAATATGATAACTCCACCTAAGGAATTCATCAATGTATATACCTAAAAACTTTATACATTCATCGGACTTAATCACAGCATTAGAACAGTTTATTGTTAGGGGATTATGCCGAATGTTTTTGTTACCGAAATAAATACATTTGGTTTTCTCAACATTTAATAAGAGTGCATTTTTCCGACACCAATCGATGAAACTTTGAATAATGCATTTACAGGCTTCACTAAGATCAGCGATATTCGAGGCAGTGATGGCAACAGAAAAGTCATCTGCAAAAATAAGCACCAATAGTGATTTCAGGTATTCAGGTAGATCATTAATGAAGAGTAAAAATAATAGGGGCCCAGCACAGAACCTTGGGGCACTCCTGACTTAATATCATACTTTTTACTGAACACATTCTTTACTTTAACCGTCATTGACCTGCCGGAAACGAAACTATACAACCAGTCGAGAAATTCACCTCTAAATCCTAATTTATAACATTTATCCTTCAAGAACCCGAACGAAAGAACATCAAAAGCACAAGAAAGGTCGAAAAATAACCCTGCTACAAATCGACCCTCGTCCAGACTTTTGTGAACGAATTCAATAAATTTAAATGCTGCTGTCTCAGTAGAACGACCAGGCCTGAAACTATGCTGAGAGTCAGAGATTACACGGTATTTATTCAAAAATTGAGTAATTCTTTTCAGGACAACATTCTCAATTACCTTGGAAATAACGCTCAGCACAGATATAGGCCGGTAGTTGGAAATATTAAGAACGTCATTTCTATTCTTCAAAATGGGAACAACTGTAGCAGTCTTCAGAAGACTCGGGAATATGCCACTTGTGACAGATAGATTGATGAGATGGGCTAGGTGTCCGGATATACATTCACCTGATGCCTTCAAAATTCTGCCAGATATATAATCAAGTCCTGTACTCTTTTTATTTTTAGATTTCTAATTACGTCACGAACTTCATAATCAATAACGGGATGGAAATAAAAGGTGTGTGGGGACATAGAACTAGTTGTACAGTTCTTTGATAATTTATCACCATAATGCTGTTTCAGTCGAGAGCAGGCAAGATTAGAAAAATAATCTCCGAATGCCTCAGCTACATCCACAGGCTCAGAACAGATAGTATTTTCTATATTTAACGAGATGTCACGATAACCAGTACGTTTAAGACCGGTCTCGTGTTTTACAATATTCCAAATAGCTTTATTTTTAATTTCAGATTCAAGTAGATATTTTTCATAATGAAGATACTTAGTTTTCCGAAGCAACAAGTTATACTGAATTTTAGCTTTCCTATACATTTCCAAAGAGTGATGAGATCTGATGTTTGCATGAAGCCAGTGAAGGTTCTTCAAGTTTACACTAGCCTGTTTGACTTCATCATTTAGCCAACTTTTCTTAAAGTCATTTCGACAGGTTACTTTTTTAAGAGGAAAGCATTCTTTCTTTAGAGATTGAATTCTTTCTATGAATATCAGAAAACTAGTATTTACATCAGTACAATCATATAAGTCATCAAAACTCAAAACATTCAAGTTTGATGCAAATACATTCAGATTTTGGTCAGAAATAATTTGCAAAGTTTTTGTTGGTGGTTTAACAAAATTTGAGTTGACCACAGAATTATAAGTATACACCAACGAAATTACTCTGTGATCACTGAGAGAAGGTTCTAACAAGTTGGTCTTGCAACAACCTAAATCAACATTAGTTAGGATATAATCAATTTTTGTACTAGATGTAGAACCATTGATGTTAGTGAATATTCTAGTTGGAAGCATAGAAGTGGTTTTTAAATCAAAACAGATCAGTAAATCACGAAACAAGTTCTTATTTTTGTTATCTGCTAGGAAATCTACATTAAGATCCCCACAAACAAAAAGATTTTCAACTTGGCCGGAGCAATATTGAAGCACTTGACACATTATGTTCAGAAAAAGTTCGAAATCACCGTTTGGCGGCCTGTAAGCACTTATTATACCTAACTTACTGTCATTAAGCACCATAATACCACACACCTCACAATGCATCTCCTCCGAGAATCTGGAGATATTCAGATTTTCAACAGGAAGCGACTCTCCTACATACACCAGGGATCCTCCATGCTTTCTGGTGGGGCGGCAGAACGAAGCGGCCTGAGTATACCCAGGAATGTTCATCACATTTAAAGTAGAAGCGTCACACCAATGTTCCGAGACGCACACAATGTCAGGTAGTTCATCAGCTAACAGCACCTCCAGGCTATTCAACTTGTTGGTAATGCATTGAATATTGATATGAAATATCTTCAGCTCATTCATAATTATGTATTGTGTTTTCATGCCGAATCACTTCCTGAAATTTTCTAATAAGAGCTATTATTTCGATATTCAAAGAATTATGCCATTTTTCAATATAAATGATGGGATATTTATTTCATTGAAAGGAAGAAGTTATGCCGTTAATAGTGGAAAATAACATCAGGCAAATGACCAACAGACCACGCTTAGAGGACCATATCCTTTTAATGGAATTTTCCATAACCAAATCGCAAAGTGGCTGCCCTATGTCCTCGATAGGCTCACGAATTCCATCTTTGAGGTCTTCAATCTACGCTGGGCTATTAGCGTAGACCTTCTCTTTCACGTGGCCCGAATGGAAAAAGTCGCAAGGGGTTAAATCACAAGATCTCGGTGGCCAATTGTGATCACCTCTTCAAGAAATAACACGGTCCGGAAACTTTTGCCGCGAAAGATCGATGTAGCGCCGTCTTGTTGAAAGTAAACGTTGTCCGGATCAATATGATTCAATTTCGGCTATAAAAAATCATTAATCATCTCTCGATAGCGCAATCCATTCACCGTAACTGTTGCTCCAACACTTTCGGCTACAGCAGCAATATTCTCGGCTTTTCTCATTAACTCACTAAATTGTCCCAACAGCTCGAACTTTTCCACCAAATTCTTTATTGCGGTTTGACAAGGTGCTTCACGATGACCCAAAATGCGTTCTTGAAGCTTGTATCGCTCCATTTTTATTAATAGCGTAGTTTCTACTTGTCAAATGTCAAAAAATTCAAAATAACACCTCTTATTGAAAAACCCTTTAGAACTCAGTCACTAACACCCTGTTGAGAAAACCACACTTTAGCAATTGATTTCCCAGGGAAATTTGTCTGGCCTAATTCATAACGTCCTACATAGTCTGACTCCCTGAAATTAGATAGTTGAATCCGGGAAAGCGTTGAACGTCATAACTATCAACGATCCAGCATCCACCGCAATTCAATCAACAAGAAATCTTTCACATACATACCCCAAGTTGAGATCAACACAACTAAGAGAACTCGAGGATAATCGCTAGGAGTATGCAGTTTCCATTAGCGCCATCTTCGAAGAGGCCCCACAATTAAGCGATTAATATTTACCAAGAGGGTTGGGATCGAGGAGAATGCGATGCTGAAATCAAAGCCTGAACCCGAATTAAGTTCTCCGGACATCATCAACCGGTTAAACAATAACTCCGGTTTACGGTATATTTGAGAGTTTGATATTCAGATCCCGAATGATGAATGCCCTGTCAGGGATTTTGCCTATCTATTTTTGGTGCGTGAATTACGATCCAACACCATCTGATGTATTGATCGTTAGCCGGAAATATCCACGGGACAGTTTTTTGCAGATAAATGAAGCATATAACAACGGAAGACAATGAGGTTTGGAATCCTACAATGGCATAAACCACTAGCTAATTTATGACCATAGACGGCTTAGATTTTTCATGCTAATACGGATTTATATACTGCGTATTATTTCCATACGTGTTTCTATGATCAATTCATAGGTATTATTTTTTCTACTAATTTGCATTGGTTTTCAAATTTACTCGTTTTCACAAAAAGGCTTGACTCATTCGAATGATACGTTCCATCACAAATAATCAGTAAAAATATCATTTTAGGTCTAATTCTTTCATGAACAAACTGAATTTTGAATACAAGGTAGCATTGAATATACATAGAAGTGATATTAGGGAAAATCTATTGAAATATTCCTCAACATAATATATACGAACGAATTTGGATCAGCTTCTTCTTACTGCGAGATATTAAAGTATTCGAAATGAAATAATATTTAAATCTTTTCTTCAATCAGCTTTGTCATCTTATTTTGCGACAAAATTGTTTTTATGTTGATTTTGAAGGAAACTTCTTTATTTTTGTTTTCAAATTTGAGAAAAGTTAAAATTGAATCACATCAATACATAATTGTTTTTTTATTATTGTTGCTCAAAAATTTTAATTTAATTTTATTTATTTATTATATTTGATGAATGCCTGTCAGGGATTTTGCCTATCTATTTTTGGTGCATGAGTTTACGATCCAACACCATCTGAGGGACAGTTTTTGCAGATAAATGAAGCATATAACAGCGACAGACAATGAGGGTTGGTATTTCATAGGTTGGGAATCCTACAATGACATAAACCACAAGCTAATTTATAACCGCAGACGGTTTAGATTTTTCATGCAAATACGGATTTATATATTATAAGTTTTTAGTCAGAGGAAATATATGTGGTTTCATCAGAAATAACTCATGAAAATATATAAAAAATATTAGGTATAATTGAATGAAGGTGGAAGTGATTTTAGGTGAAATCTATTGAAATATTCGTTGACATAGTCACAATCAAATTCAGATAAGCTTTCTTCTACTCTTAAAGATGAAATCATTTAAAATAGTATTTAGAAAATGTAATTCTGTAAACTAAAGCAAAACGATAAACAACTGTTTCCTTGAATAGTTTTTTTCTCATCTTATAGTGTTTTTTTTTGTTGATTGTTGTTGTGTTCTTTAAGTCTGAATTGGTCTATATCCAGTTGAATATAGTTAATCTTCCCTTGGGGTCCTCAAAGTGTATAGAACGGCTTTATTTGAGTTCAAAAAAAGAATAAAACATACTTCGGATTTGCAACTCATGATACATTCTTGAAACCAATCAAGAGGAAAAAAATTCAAAATAGTATGACAGGAATGCACACACAATGTGGATATCGTATCAACCTTCCTAGAAAATGACTTCAGAGTACTGCGTAAGCACACAATGTTCAAAATATAAATAATTGAATCGTCGAAAAATTAAGAATCACACAAACTGTTTTTATTTACTGATGGAATTTATATTATTATTATAATTAAGAATTTGGTGTTGAGAATAAAATAATTATTGATCAGCCCGAGCAGAATGAAACATAAATAATAAATCAGGCTTGGAATGGAAATTAGTATAACCTATCTTTATTTCATTAATATAATTCGACACAACACTTGGGATATATAATTTACATCAATTAAAATACAACGCAGATATAGAAGGAGTAAGGCTGGGAGTAGCTATACCCTAACAAGACTACTTGTTGCCGAACAGCATATTAATGGCTCCGTCTCTTAAGGCTCTCTGACATAGAAATTTCATAATATTGGTATTAGGACGATAGTTTGAAAAAGAAGGAGTGTAATATTTTCGCTTCATATTTACCTTGATATGATGAAGCAATAAATAGAAATTTTCTGGTATTCGATGCACGAAGAATGTTGCGATATATTGAAAAATGTGATTTCTTCCCTACAAAAATATTGAAATTGGTTTCCGTACGCGTATGACTACTCATCGCAACATTCCCCTGTTCGTTTACAGTGAGAGCCTTTTTAACGGAAGAATTTAACAGTACATTAATTTGCTACCCAATGTCACAGATAATAAGCATCGATCCTGGATCGTGCCCGTTTACCGAATTACGGATTCAGAAGGAATGTGTCAATAGCGGAATGTTACCGAAATGTGCCACTGCAACTATTTAATAAACTGCCTTCCTCGGCTTGTGCTGCTTCGACTTAGGACGGAATTTATTCCAGTAATTGATAATGATAACACATGACTCTTTGGTAAGCCTTGGTTGACCATTTGGTCATCTTTTTATCTCTTCATTCATTTATTAGCCGTACAAAACTCTCGCTTATATCTGCCAATGAAGAACCAGTGACACGACAGCCGATATATCCTTTTCGGTGGGTTACAATCCCCACCTTTGAAATCGCTCAGATGAAAGAATTTTGGCTTGATGCGTTTTGTTGCGCTACACTATGGTTTTACACAGAAAAAAAGTCCTTATTTATGAAAAAATTAAAAAGAGAATTTGCCACCCAAAGTCACACAGAATAAGTATCGATCCTGGATCGTGCTCCGTTTATCAAATGACAGATTCAGAAAGAATGTGTCAATAGCGGAATGTTGCCGAAATGTGCCACCGCAAATTTTTAATAAATTGCTTTCCTCGGTTTGTGCTGCCTTGATGCCGGAAGATTGTATTACTCAGTTGCTAATGGCGAGTATGATTACCGACACCGGGCTAGCCAAGGTTTTGACGGCAACATCAAGCGAGGAGTCAGTCTCATTCAGTTTGTTTTTTTTGCATTTCAAAATATAGAACCTTAAATGGGCTGATGTACTTAAAATAGCTTGAATATGACAATATGATGTAATAGTTTTAGTGTCTATTTTGGTCTCCAATCGATGATACAATAATGAAAGTACACGAGTCGTTGGCTCCGTCTTTGGTACCCCTTGGTTGACCAGTTGGTGATCTTTTTCATCTCTACGTTAATTCGTTCTCCATACAAAACTCTCGCTTATAACTGTAATTGAAGAAATGGTGACACGACATCTACAACCACCTTCTCGGTGGGTATCAATTCCACACTTTCCAAATCGATAAAATGGAAATAATATTGGCGTGATATATTACTTTGTTACGCTTTCGAATGGTTAAACACAAATCGACACATACATACCGAAAAAAAACTCCTTGCTTATGAAAAAAATGATATCGTACTCGTATAACTATATTTGTTGGAACAGTCCCCTTTTCATTTTCAGTGCGCCTTTTTAACGGAAGAATTCAAAAAAGGTTTAATTTGCCATCCAAGTCACACAGAATAAGTATCGATCCTGGATCGCGCCCCGTTTACCAAATTACGGATTCAGTGAGGAATGTGTCAATAGCGGAATGTTACCGAAATGTGCCACCGCAACTTTTTAATAAATTGCCTTCCTCGGCTTGTGCTGCCTTGACTGAGGCCGGAATTTATTCGCTCAACAAGATTGTATTACTTAGTTGCTAATGGCGAGTATAAGCTGATTACCGACACCGGGCTAGCCAAGGCGTTGGCGGCAACATCAAGTGAAGAGTCATCGGATGTAGTCCAAATTCCATTTATGAATTTAAACTCCTAGATGGGTAAACATATGCAGTTTGAGTCTCCAAATCGATGATACGATACTGATAGCTAATGAGACTTTAGTACCCCTCGGTTGACTATGACCAGTTGGTTATTAGTTTTATCTCTACGATAATTTATTATCATACAAAACTCTCGCTTATATCTGTCATTGAAGAACCAAAAGAATTCGAAAGAGGTTTAATTTGCTGCCAAAAGTTACATAGTAGCGATTCTGGACCGTTTACCAAATTACGGATTCAGAAGGAATGTGTCAATAGCGGAATGTTACCGAAATGTGCCACCGCAACTTTTTAATAAATTGCCTTCCTCGGCTTGTGCTGCCTTGACTGAGGCCGGAATTTATTCGAGCAACAGGATTTTATTACTTAGTTGCTAATGGCGAGTATAAGCTGATTACCGACACCGGGCTAGCCAAGGCGTTGACGGCAACATCAAGCGAAAAGTCAGTCTCATTCCGTTTGTTTTTTGAATTTCTAAATGTAAACCTTAAATGGGCTGATGTACTTGAAAAAGCTTGAATATAGCAACATGATATAAAATGTTTAGTGTCATGTCCATTTTGGTCTCCAAATCGATGATACAATGTTGAAAGTACACGAGTCTTTGGTATACCTTGGTTGACCAGTTGGTCATCTTTTTTATCTCTACGTTAATTCATTGTCCATACAAAACTCTCGCTCATAACTGTCATTGAAGAAATGGTGACACGACATATGCAACCATCTTCTCGGTGGGTATCAATTCCACACCTTCAAAATTGCTAAAATATAAAAATTTTGGCGTGATATATTATTTTGTTACGCTTTTGAATGGTTAAACACATCTCGACACATACATACCGAAAAAAAATTCCTTGTTGATGAAAACAATGATATCGTTTTCGTATAACTACTTGTTGGAACAGTTCCCTTTTCATTTTTAATATGCCTTTTCAACGGAAGAATTTAAAAGAGGTTTAATTTGCTACCCAAAGTCACACAGAATAAGTATCGATCCTGGATCGTGCCCCGTTTACCAAATTACGGATTCAGTGAGGAATGTGTCAATAGCGGAATGTTACCGAAATGTGCCACCGCAACTTTTTAATAAATTGCCTTCCTCGGCTTGTGCTGCCTTGACTGAGGCCGGAATTTATTCGAGCAACAAGATTGTATTACTTAGTTGCTAATGGCGAGTATAAGCTGATTACCGACACCGGGCTAGCCAAGGCGTTGGCGGCAACATCAAGCGAAGAGTCATCGGATGTAATCCCAATTCCATGGCATGTTGCACGAATTGAGTTAATAAGGGGTCGGGTCTGTCAAAGAGCGGTAAGTAGACGGTGAAAAGGGAAGCGGAGCGTGCTGCGACCTGGCGACCAAATTCTCACTTTTTAAAGGGAACGACTCGTGAAAGCAGATTAGGTATGGCTTCAGAAGGAAAAAATCTGTTTTCTGAGGAAGATATTACAGAGTAATAGAATGCTGGATAATTGAATGGCAGTAATCTCTGTATTATGACGAAAACGAATGCATTCAAGGATGTTAGGCTTTGAAGAAGCAAGATGATAGAAAAACGTTGTAGTCATTAGTGCTTCTGAATTTTCACCAAATAATTTTGCTCTTGAATATTGTCACGACCTTCAATTATGGTTTCTTTTCCCCCTACAAATGTACGGGGATGATAGACGTTCACTCAACACAAATGAAATGCCACTATTGAGTTTTTGAATGGCATAGCGAAATCTGCGTTCAGTATAATTATTGTAGTAAATACTTGTTTTATTGAATATCCTTGAACTTCGATATTGTGAATATTTTCCATTTTATTTCGATATGATTTTATTTCATTAAAAACCAATATTGGACATGCTATGGATGAAAAACTGTCAAAGTATTGTGCTTCACTGAATAATTTATTTTTGTAGTTCCCGAGTTACGATATTTTGAGTGTTTCTTCAATTATTATGCCAGCTAGGTTTGAAGAATTGATATTTTTCTATGCAGTAAGTATTTTGCAGTTCTTATTTTTTTAACATGGTGGCTCTGACTGTTGTTTCCATGAAAAAAATTTTCAGCAACCTGAAATCACTGCAAGCTACCCAAAAAAGGTTTGAAAGCTAGAATTTCGGTTTTTATTAGGATGTACTCAACATTCGAATTGGAGGCACGGATATTGACAAATTTTTGAAGTGAATAGTTAATTTCAGTATTATATGCCTTTTATTTTCTATCCCAAAACTGTTGATTTCACGACCAGAAATTCTGACGAATGTCAGCATTTTGTCAGTGGTGCGACCAAAATTATTGTATAAATTACACGAGACATATTTGATTCACAAGAATTTAATCAAAATCAATGTAAAATGTAAATTTTTGAGTTTGATTAACCCCAAATGAAAAAAAAACAAATTTTATCGAGTTTCAATGATTTTCAGCCTATCCGCCTCCCGAGGCTGATTACAACAAAAAGACTCCGCTGAGGTACCTTTTTTTCCTATGACTTCCGTAGCTTAGGACTCCTCAAAGTTTTTAAACTCAGCCAAAATCAAAAACACCTTCATTCATTTCTGAATCAAAATAAAGGTTTGGTACATCCTACTGAAAACGGAAGTTCTAGTTTTCAAACCTATTTTTGGTAGCTTGCATTAATTTTAGCAAGCCGAATTTTTTTTATTGAAACTGCATGGAAAGATTAAAGAGATAAATTTTTCAAACCTAGCTGGCATAATACATTGAAAAAACACTCAAAAAATCATAACTCGAGAACTACAAAAAATCGCATGACATACATGGGGTATTTTTGGATAGCCACAGGTCTGGGGAATCCAAAACTGATTTATTGACGTCAATCTTCTGGACACCCTGCATTTTTCATTAATTTTCAAACTGTATCATTCTTACTCCTCCGTTATAACGCCCCTAAATCATTGAGTTTATTTGCTCCTGTCTCTTCGTTCATGAAAAAATGCACAATACAGTTGGCGGCATCCTGGTTTCCTTCAGCTGTCCGTCAAACGCCGGCGTATAGGTGTCCCATTCCGTAATGCATCAGCGATTCTGGAGAGGAAATAGCAGGAAACGCGCTCAAGGGAAGTTTTTATTGAATCCTCTCCGGAGACGGAGTGTCGATTTGGAATATCGCAGAAATGTTACCGCTTCGGGGACACGCCAAGATTCCGAACTTTCTATTTCATCACTCTCGAAATATATATCTTTATATGAAATATCGAACTGATGGAGCAGAGGGACAGGATATTTTTCATGCTCTTGAATACGTGGTTATATAGGGGTTTTCCTCAATTTGGCGGCTGACAGGGTTTCACGAAATACGAAGTAATGAAATCGTTCAAAATGAAAAATTTCCTATTGGCCGTTATGCGAATGCGGCAATATTTTCTGGCGATATCCTTCGAGATTCGATTATTCAATCGAGTTTTTTCGTCATTTTGACATAAGTTTTGTCATCATTGTTCCGAAATTGAATTCGATTCTCAGAGCGTAATACCTTTCCTTATTGGAATACATAAAAGATAATAACCAAGTATTACAGGTCTTAAGACAGTTCCCTGGACATTTGAGGCTCTGAAATGTCTTACCGTTGGAGAGCTGGATCCGCTAAGAAGAGATTTCATTACAAGGTCCATGTTATCTTTCGTTATGTATTCATATCACATAAACTCACGTATTAGGTTAGGGAAAAAGAAATCCATTATATTTACTTTAATTTTGGGGATGTATTTAAAATAGTTACAATAATTCGTTAATGCTCAAATATGCACAATTTTTTTCAATTACTTGTTGCCATTTCGAAGGTAATTTCATTATGCCTCGTTCGCAAAACGTCTTGTCCCTATTAGCAAAAATTAGATAACCATTCTTCACAATCTCCTCTTAAGGTCAATTTTACACCACCAAGAGCTTTAGACATGAACAAAAATAAATGATAATTGGCTTGGTTTCAGATCTGGACTATTAGGCGGATGCATAAGAACCTATCAACCAAGGTCCCGAAGCTTCAGCAGGACATCGAAGACGTGTGAGGCCTTGCGTTGCCCTGATGGAATACGACACCTCCCCTATTTGCTAGTTCTGGTCTCTTCTGATAATTTGCCGCTTTCAATCGGTCTAATTGCTAGCAGTAGAGATCCGAATTAAGCTTTGGCCATTGGGCATTAGCTCAAAGTAGATTTCCCTTTTCCAATCCCGCCAAATACACAGCAAAACTTTCAGGGCCGTCAATTCTTGTTTGACCAACGTTTGAGCTGCTTCACCGGCCTTCGACCATGAACGTTTCGCTTGACATAGTCGTATATGACCCATTTCTCGTCACCAGTAACCAGTCTCTTAAGAAATGGATCGATTATGTTCCCTTTGGCCAAGGAATCGCAGATTAAAACACGATAAATCAAATATTTTTGCGACAACTCGTGAAGCAACCAAATCAAACAACTCTGAATCCGGCCTTATGCAAATGGTTTAGAACTGTTTTATGGCCCATCTTAAGCTCCTTATCAGCATTCTTGACGACAGGCCTTCCAGTGATTGGCTGTTACGATATCAGGACCATAAACATAATTACATTTGCAGTAGCCTGACTTGCATTCTCCCCCTTATCAAAGCAAAATTGAAAAATGTACCGAATTTGTTCTGTATTCACCTCGATTTTTGACGCTCTAACACACAACTAAATCGTTCAGTCATAACAATGGCAAAATATGTTTTGCTAGAAAATAAATTCTTCTTTTCAAAGAAAAAAGTTTAACCAGAGGCGACAAATACAAACAAAGATATTATCATCAGTAAAGCCATGTGTCGACAAAATTATTGATTTTTTTCCCCCAACCTAATATTCTACAATACAATTTAATGTTAAGTTTGAACACAAAAGGACGAGAAGTCACAAAAATTGTAACATTCAATATTTCCCAGCATTATTGCAGAAAACCTCAAGTAGTTATTTCATAAAGCTGCAACACCGAGAGAACATAAATGTGAAAAGAGCCGCTATGAAAGGAATTCCAAAACGAAGAAAACGATGGAATGGAAGTAATCAAAGACAAAGTTCCTGTTTCGTACATCAATAATTGATTATTCGAAAGTTCTGAGAATCTCTAACATCAAACGGAATGAAAACACCTAACTAAACACACTGAGCTCATCTAAACTTACCTGCGAATTTCAAACTAACACTAACTTATCGGTTACTGACATCCTATGCATCAAAAATATTGATCCAATATTTATACTCATCTTAAATGGAGTAACTCAACTTTCTATTTCATTCAAGTTTTTCATTTTCAATAAGAATTCTGTTGGTTTTACGTCGTGAGATATGCAAACTCTCTTTCGAAGCTGCGATATCTAGGAGAGATCAAACGCAACATCTATTTGTTCAGAAATATCCATGAGCATCTCTGAAGTGTCGAAAACATATCAGGAATATCCTAAATAAATACAAATATACACTCGCTCTTTGAAAAAGTTGTAGTGTGGAAGACAGATAAATTCTATAATAGTGAACTCGTATTCTCAGTATGTTTTGTGCCGGTTTATTTTTTTTTCGGATGGAAATCCTTTGAAATCAATCGAACGACAAAGAACTGAATGTTCATGCCATGTACATGAATTTTTCGTTTCAGGTACGATTACAAAGTTAATTGAAGGTTGAAAAGGTAAAAATTTGTTTGAGGTGATTCTAGATAAAAGTCAAACCTGGATTTTTTCGAAACGAACAACAATAAAATTCTGCTTAGCCAAGATATGAATTGTTTTTGCTGCAATACCTTTTTGAAATACTTCTTGTTATATTCAGGACATAATGATTACAGAAGATGACAAAGTTCTCACCAAGTCTATTGTCTCCATCTTTATAATTATAACTATATCCATAATTATAAAATCAGTTAAGATGTCTATATAAAATGTAGGTAAATAATATACAGGGTGTCCAGGCGAATGACATCAATAAATTAATTTTAGATTCCTCAGACCTGCTATCCAAAAATACCCCATGTATGTAGTGCGATTTTTTGTAGTTCGCGAGTTATGATTGTTTGAGTGTTTTTTCAATGTATTTTGCCAGCTGGGTTTGAAAAATTTATATCTTCCCATGCAGTTAGTATGTTGCAGTTTTTATTTTTGTAACATGGTAGAATGTTGCTTCAATAAAACAAATATTGCGCATTCTAAAATCATTGCAAGTTATCCAAAAAGGGCTTGAAAGCTAGAACTTTTTTAGAAGTTTTCAGTAGAATGTTTAGCTTCTGGTTGAGTTAAAAAACTTTGCGGAATACTAAGCTAAGAAAGTCGTAGGAAAAAAAGTACTTGGTCCGACTTTTTTTGTTGTAATCAGCCTTGGAAGGCGGATAGGCTGAAAATCATTCAAACTCGTTAAAATTGGTTTTTCTTTTTTTTTCATTTTTATGTTGAATTAATCTCAAAGATTTGATTTTAAATTGATTTTAATTGAAATTCCTGTGGAACAAATTTCAGAAGCGGAATGGAAGATAAAGCAGAGCAATTCAAATGACTTCAGACAATTGACACGTCACTTTTCAAAATGTTTTCGATAATGTATTCAAAATGGAGGCACGGATTCTGAAAGATTATTGGAGTGAATAGTTATTTTTAGTATTATATTCCTTTTATTTTCTATCCCAAAACAGGTAATTTCACTACTAGCAATTCTGACGAATGTTAACATTTTCCATTAGTGACGAGACCACAATTATTGTATGAATTACACAATCAACATTTTTAAGTTTAATTCACCATAAAATGAAAAAAGGAGAAAAAAAAATTATCGAGTTTCAATGATTTTCAGCCTATCCGCCTTTGAATTCTGATTGATTACTAAATTGTTCTCGGAAACGATTGATTCGAAAACCATTGTCCCATCATCCTCGAATTATTCTCGAGAAAAAATATAATAGATCGAAATTAACAACAGACCAATCGATTCATCAAAGGCGAAACAACAAACGTTCGAAATAGTTGCTTTCCATCATTTGCGCAACTTTCGGTATTTTTGATGTCTCCCTTGAGCCACAGTATTGTTGTCTGTTTGCGACCTAACTTCCGCGTGATTTTATTTCCATTTTCTTATTGCCCAGGGACCTGAAGACCTTCTTCGATAGTGACAACAAGACGCGCGGCCGTAAACTTCAGCGATGCGAAATGTAAGTAATCCGCGGGGGCCAAAACTACCGTTCAGCGGAATTGATGAACCCCGTTGTAAAAATACAATGACCAAAATTAGTTTTTCGTGAAAACTTGGTCGTTTTTCTGACGATGTTCGAATTTTATCGACCGTTTGCTGACGATGCAGTAGATAACGTTGAGTTAAGTTATTTTGATGTGACGGGAAGATGAGAAAAACATCAATTTAGTGCGACAGTATAAGGAGAAAAATTTGATGAATTCAAGTCAGTTTTGTGCGTTTTTTTATAGGAAGAACGATAATTTAAAAATTTGAATAATCAAGGGTGAGCGTAATCACGATAACTTACGAAAAAAAAATCTTCGATACTCTTTTTTTTAAACAGAAAAATTGATTTCAGAAAGGAACGGAATGAAACAAATAGTAATCGGATATTCAAATTGAATGATTGCTTTCCCAGTATCAAACAAGCCCACCAAAATCCTCAACTCGTATCATACAGGGTGTCTACTTTTAAAGTGGTCAAATTTCAAGGGACCATTGCACTCACCTGCAAAATTTCATACAAACAGGGTTTTCTTATTAAGTTGCCTATGGGACGTTTTTGGAGAACTAGTGAATTTTCGTTCTCACATTTTAGGAGGAGCCTTGAGGATGAAGGAACTCTTCGCCTAAAATATTTTCAGGTCGACAGTGTTGCCATATCTCTCTCAAACGCTCATCTACTTCCCTACTTCGGATGGAACTACCTATATTTTTATTTACGTATCGATTCAATACCAAATTCACAGTATAACCTACAAAAAAATTCTCTGCCATTCACTGTTGCCAAGTTATTATTTGAAATTTTTAACATCTGCATTGCAAGTTTGGAAATGCAATTTCTCGATTATTTTTTATGCAAACGGAAACAAACTTAGCAGTCTTATAGTAGCGAATCCATTCAATCATGTGGTATATTCAGTATTTTGGTTTTTGATATATCGTAAGGTTCTTCGGAAATTTTGATCCGAAAATGTGAACTTAAAATTGAAATATTTTAAGACTTTCAAATGGCAACCCCATATTTCTTTCACAGCATTCGATTCTAAATAAAAAATGAATGGCAGTCTCCTCTTACACTAATCATTTATTTTGTATAGTTTTCATATGAGATGAAAAATACTGAAAGTCTTCAGTATTCAGATGCATGATATATGGTTGTGTTACGATGAAATGGCTCTTTGATTATGAGGTAAGTTATTGAAGACTATTCTATGGTTGGGTTGAAATCACAAAAATTGTAATGTATCATAGAAAAAAGGTATTCAACTTCACAGGAATGCAACAAAAATATTGAAAGAACATATAGGACCTTCAATATTATTCACATGTAGCAAGAATGAGAAATTTTTTTTAGTAGGTATATATGTACTGCGAATTTAGTATTGAATCGATACATAAATCAAAATATAGGTAAGTCCATTTGAAATACGAAAGTAGATATGCCTTTGAGATAGATGTGGCAACACTGTCGACTTGAAAATATTTTAGACGGAGAGTTCCTTCATTCTCAAGGCTCCACCTAAAATTTCAGAACGAAATATTCACTATCCACTATAGTTTTCCAAAAACGTCTAATAGGCCAAATTAAAAGGACAACACCCTATATGTAGATTGTCTTTTTCGCTCAAAAGATATTCATTTGATTCCATACTTTCCCCCCAACCCTGTATTCCGTATAAAACTAGTCAACAGAACCTGATCCTGTCCAAAAAATTAGAAGTAGTGATATAGCTTATTTCATCTTAAAGTTGCAGCAATAAATACTTCAGACCACGAATTTTTCATCGTTCAGCTCCACCCAGTTTTTTGAGAACATGTTCTGCTGTGAAAGCTGATGAGCAAATTATAGAATGCCCTGGACAAACACTCTACGAGATGAGTTTTTCTTAATTTAACTTGGTATAGGTATGTCCATGACGTTTTTGGAAAGAAATCTCTTCTGATATGAAATTGTGAAAAACTTATTTCGTTAGTTAGTTTTAAATACCTCATTATCACAAGAGGCTTTTAATAACTTCTCGAAGAGAGGTTTTTTCAACCAAATGGAAAAAAGAAGGCAGAATTAATACTCGCAACTTTGAACTTTCATGATCTGGTAAAAGTTTCCGACGATAATTATGATTCATTACTCGAAGAGTCGGTACTGACTTCTTGTTAATTCGAGGGTTAAATATTTCTTCGAATAACAGAATCGAGGACATGGCACGATGTTTTCGAGGGCCGAAGTCATGAAAGGCAAGCTTAACCATCAATTAACATGGACTATCATCATTTATTCATCTTCATAATTTATATCATGTTAAAGTTTGGTACAATTGCGTAGTACAGGTGCGCATATTGCGATGTTTTAGCACTAAAACTTTTAAACCAGAGGAGATAGACAATATCTGATAACCACTTCTAGATCTCTTTTTCTGAGAAACTAACAAGAGTAGTATTCATTTTGGGCTACCTTCTTTCGTTTTCTAGTTATAAGCAAAAATTTGAAAAGTGGCGATATCGAAAAAAATCATATCTCTGCTCATACTGATGATAGAGCTCTGAAATTTGAACATTATACAGGCACTTTTTTAGGAAGAATCCAGTTGCGTGCTCATATTTTTTGCACCATTTCTCATTATGATCCAAAGTTGTATTTTTTTCAATTGAAACATTAATTTGGTGCCATTCTGAAAGCTAATTTTTTGATGGTCTGAGACTGAGATAAAAATAGATTTTGAACATTTTTTATACTTATATTACATAAACCATACAATGTTATAATTTTTTTAAATCAGTAAAAATTAAGCTTCAGAAAATGGCACAAAAATCTAGTATTCCCCCATTAAAAAAACATACTTTGGGTCATAGCTTCGTAATTAAAATGATGCAAACTGACGACACGCCAGTGGATTTTTACGCAAAAAGTGACTCTAGAATTATTTAATTTCAGAGCTCCATTATCAGAATTAGCAGAGATATGAATTTTTTTGATATCGCCACTTTTCCAATTTTCGCTTTTAACTCAAAAATGAGAAGATACCAAATAAGTCTTGTTAATTTCTCAGAAAGATAGATCGAGAGTGGGTATCAGATTTTGTCCATCTCCTCTGGCTTAAAAGTTGTAGTGCTAAAATATCGAAAATGCCCACCATGTACATACAGTCGGGTCAAGAAAGTTGATCTTTAATAAATAATCCCGTCTTAAGTCATATCAATTAGTTGTCCAATCATTTCAAGTATATTTCGCTCTTTTGCCATTGACAAAAACATTTCCTACATCGAATGCTTGAAAATGTTTCAAAAGGCTTACGGTGAATCATCTCCATCAGAAACACGTACATATGAATGGTTACAGTGCATTTCAATAGTGGTTGGGATGTAGTGAAAGATTCTCCTCGCTCTGGTAGTAGACCGCATCACGTCTTCAAGCAAAGTTAACATCCCGAATATAGGAAATGGTGACTAGAAATCATTTGAGTTTGAGAAAGATAGCAGCAGAAATTCCGTACCCACGAATCTGTTCAACACCATTTTTAAAATATTTTTGGGCATGAAACATGTTGCAGCTCGACTGGTTCCGAAAGTCCTGAAACTCTTTCGCCTGAAGGTTGCTGAAACGCATTGTAACTGGTGACGAGACCTGCATATACGATTTTGATATGCAAACTAGTGAACAGTCTTCGGAATGGGTCCTTCTAATTGATCTCAACCGAAAAAAACAGGATGTTATAGTTATAGTTACAGAAGTTCTTATCAGAAGGTGTGATGCTGCGATGATATATCAAATTCGTCGAAGAAGGCTAGATTCGTGAATTCTGCTTCACAACAATGCTCAGTGCTGCTGCATTGCTATCATTTCGAAGAAATTTCTGACCAAAAATAATTAGAGAGAATGCATCTCTATCAGAGATTTTT
>CM024239.1:54738254-54767565 GCA_013421045.1 Propylea japonica
AATCTAATTCAAGCGAATGACCAGTAATGACCGTGGTCATTGTGGTCCTGCCCTTGGTCTTGGCCCTTGAGGAATGACGCGAATGACCAGCTTCAGCTCAAATGCAGTTCTGTCATCTCCACCATTTCGTTAATTTTATTCAGGAGAATGAAAACAAACGCATAACCAACGATTTTCTGAATTATTAGAGTTTCGTTTCAGTAAAAATGCAATGGGACTGAATATTGTTTGTTTTGGAAATTACCATTATATAGTTATATTTAATGAGAACCTAGAAAAAATCCCCAAAAACCTACTGTATTACTCCCTGGACAAAAATTTGAAAAAATTTTCTCCATACCACATCCGTACAACCACTTAAGTTAATTACATGATTTATTTTTATTTTTGCTAGCTGAATGTTGTTCAACATTTCTATTTCAGATTTACGCTATAATCGAGTCATGTCCAGTTTAGAAGATTTCATAGCATCTGTTGTAATTGCAAGTGAATGTTTATTTGAATCTGACATTCATGTGACTCGGCTCTCGAGTATGTTCACCTTAGGTCATCTGCGGCGGTCTTAATCGATTACGTTGAAGGGCACTTCATGACGTCTATGATAAAGACTAGCAATGACCAAAAGCGCTTAAATGCAGTGGTCATTGTGGGTCTTGACCAATGATGACCAGGTCATCCGCTTGAATGTAGATTTATTTGACAACATTCGGTATCAATCTGACAAGAAAATAAACAACATAGAACATAACCTAAAATTTCAATATAGGTACACAGTGGAATATGCCAATTTTCCATGGCCAACCGACGGCTCAACCTTTCGTGAACGGACCCTACTTCTAGACTCTCTAGAAATTGGTCCAAATTAGTGTTATAGCTTTCACATGAATAAGCAGGCAAAAGCTTTGGACTTCACATCAGGACTTTTAGTTTTGATGATACCTACCATAGTTCAAACAATGGTGATACTTTCCATTTCATGTTTTTCAGAGAAAAATATAAATTTAATTGTAAAGAATTTTCAGTAGTTAGTCCAACTGTTATTATGATTTTGCTATTCAAAATAAAGTCATAACTAATAATGGGAGTAGTTTTCCATAATATGTCTTCTCAGATCAATAAAGAATTATTGGTCTGGGTATGTCTCTCTTCCATAATATAATATCTCTCTTATGGGAGAAATGAAAGGGTTTTGACTGACTTAAATCAGACACTGTATGGTTGCGGATAAAAAACATGTTGATGTCAGTAAATAATATTGAAATGAGAAAATTCCCTTAAATTCATAATTACACAAGTACAAAATGAATTATTTCAACGCTCAAAAATTTAAAATATATTCCTTACAAATACTGCATTATAAAATTTCAGCAGTTCTAATTATTTCGCAATAAATTGGTTCTTTCATATATTATTTATCACTTGAATTCATTCCATAGAATATTGAATTCTCGCTGAATCTCCGGATTTTTTGTAATGTTTGTTAGAGTGATATGTTCATAATTACAGAGAATACCCTGCTTGTAAAATTCATAGATCCAAAGAACATTCTTGCCTTATCTTCATCATTTTCATCTACCATACAGAACTTATGGTGCAAGCAACTAGTTGGTTGAGGTTGGGTTTTGATTACTATGCCTGAAAGAAATGAGTTAATTTTAGGTACAGAAAAGATGACAGATGATATAAAATTGAAGGAATTTTCAAACATCACCTGCTTTCTTTGAGTTTCTGGATTTTTGGGGAATTTTCGGCAATCATCTGCCTATCCAAATAAAATTCTTACTCTCAGTCCTCGTTGATGAGCTTTCAAAGTTCTTCGAATATATTCAGTAACTGCAGCGTGAGTCACAAATACTTATTGACTGTTCCGCCATTCCTAAGAATCTATTATAAGGTGAGATGTCTCTGTGGGCAATATATGTTACAAGGATTAGATTTAATTACATGATCTCTGCATGATTTTGTAGTACACAAATAAATTCCTGAAATATAATTTTTTTTCCTCATCGGTTGACGGTTTCAATTTTTTTCGTTTAGTTTTTATAAAATACGCAGCGATAATAGGTGCTATAGTGAAAATTATATATATAAATTTCGAAGAATCTCTGCATAATTAAACTAATAACTATCTTGAAGAAGCAAACACCCGGCAAATCAACAAATATGTAAACAAATAACAAAATTTTAAAATTTATCAAATTTTGGGTCAATAGAACTATTAGTTCAATTATGATCGACTTATCATGAATCCAAAATTTATTATAATATTAATAATCTATTATAATTATAGTCATTTTGAATTGATAATAAACTTCAATTAAATACAGAATCATCATCAATATATCTTTTCATTTTCGCCCCGCTAAATTCATATATTTCTGGCAGTATTCGAACACAGCCATTGGTAGCGCTTTTGCGCTGTACCGATGGTTCGCTTGCTCAATCTACGGCCGCCATATTTTAATTCTCGTGTGGTAAAAATTGAGAGAAGAATGCGTTTTCGCAATTCTTTGTAAGAAAGTTTCTTATTTATAAAGAGAATAATAAATTTTAGTTGAAACCATGGAAACAAATAATAGTAAAGATGATATAGTTGATGACTCGACTAATTCTAAAGACTCGGAAGAGGACGAGGTAAGATATATAGGTTTTTGTCAAATCTTCGCGCCTTAAGTATTCATGATAAATGTTAGCTTATATATTCTGTAATTAGGTCATAAATGGTATCTTAATTCTGTTGTAATTAAATTTAGCAATTTTTTGATCATAACTAGTATCAAGTTCAAATTGTACATGATATTTGCAATGTATATTAATAATTTGTTTTTTTCACTTTTAGTCCTTCGTTACCAAAGTGCGTTCCAGAGTATCCGGATTATTCAACTCATCTATTTCGAGATTGTTCAAGAATCAAGATAAAAAATCTTCTGGTATTGTCAGATTGAGGCCTAGCGAGGATGAAGAAACTAATCAGCCTCCTCGTAAAAAAGCCAGAGGATTGGAAAATGATATATTGCTTTCCAAGTTAACAGAGAAAATAATACTGTTACCGAATTGAGTAATAATTCAGCCCATGGACTGGTCTTGAAACAATTTTGAACAATTGCAGGACCATCTTATATTTCTCAGAGAAGTACTCAGAATATTATAAGTACTCCTCTTACATCAACAGAAGTGACAAATAGAGATAATCATGTGGATAGTGCATATTCGTCTATGGCTAAAGTATGCAATAAGCCAAGTGAAGTTTTAACAAGTGATGTTTCACTAAGTTTGAGTAAACCAACAGATAATAACCTGAGCGAAAGGAAATCATTGTTCAATATAACATGTAAGTTCTTTATATTCATTTATGTTTTTGCTGTAATTATTGTATCATTGATAAAATTAGATTTTGAACACTACCTAGGATCTGAATAAATGCCTAGAAATTTGCTGGCCCTAATTACAATAATAGACGCGTTCGGCAATTACATCCCAGATCGGACAGATTTTTTGTCACGTGACTGCAGATATGTCTGACAAATCTGGAATTGTCGAACGATCTAGAGCTAAAAGATTGACAACTGACAAATCGACGTCTTAAGATTGTTTTGGTATTTGTTTACAACTACAAACCACATTTTCCAAGCTTTTCCTGAACGGTTTAAAATGAAAAATCATTTTGCAGATGTTAGTTATTGAATTTAATGTATTTATCTATAATTATTCTGCTATCAAATTCGAATTCCAGATCTGTTGTGAAAATAAAGTTATTTGGAAAGAGAGAAATTCACAGTTTGTGAATTGAATTTGATAGAAATGTCAGGATTTCAAGAAGATCCAGGGATAGCATTAATAACAGAACATAATAAAACATACTTTTAGCAAAATAAGTTATTTTTATTGCAATTTCGTCATAATCTTACATAGGAACTCCAAGTTTCTTAATACATAATGTATTTCAAAACAATATAAAAATTACATCACTTCTTCAAGATTATCTATTCTCTATACACTTATTTCCTTTGTCTACTAAATCGAATAAATTCATCCTCACTTAAGCAGATTTTGTATATTTTTTGTTGCTCTTCTTCTCGCAAATCCATTTCAAAATCGACCAGAAATAAATACAGAACATACAGCAATCCAATAGTTAGAATCCGTAGCGAACAAATCAAAACTAGGTACAAATAGGTAGATTATCTTGTTGTTGTTGTTTATAACACAAGTAACACCTAACCTCACATTAACAGATTAATCTTTCCTCTCTCCGTCTCTCGAGGGCCGAGCAAAAAGATTTCATCCAGACGGTCCAGATGTCAATTACCGAACGAAACAGATTTACCTCCCCTACATCCAGACCAATTACCGAACGATTCTGAGCATCCGACACGTCCGATGTAATTGCCGAACGCAGTGAATGAACGTTATAAGACTTATCTAATTGAATTGTTGATTTGTAATAACTTGTGTTTCTGCAATTAGCCAGCAGTGAAAAATCACTAGTTTTTTTAGTATTTCGTAAATATTTCAAAAACTAAGCGGTTTATTGTTATATACAAAATGTTCTACATTAAATTTTAAATAAGAATGGTCCTTTTCATAATCACTCTAAATTGTACGGTTCAAGAGTTACAGACGGTGTAAATGTTAACTTTTTCGTAATTTTGATAATTTATTAAAAAATAAGCTTCGTATAAGAATGTTGCTATTTCAGTGGCCGGTGGTATGTTAGTGATAAGCCCTTGAAGGAAAGACAACCTCACCAATTTACCAAGGGGCACTCTTTTTTAAGGGAATAGAGGCTTCCACAGGCCTAGGCCATATAAACTTGTGGCATAGTACGGAGAACCAACCCCCTGAACTTTCTACGAACATTGCAACATAAATTCACTTCTTAAGCATAAATATCTTTCAATTTGAAATGTTCAATGTCTTTATTACTTCACTCATCCTCCAGCACATTATCCTCCTCCTCTAGCTCGTCGTCTAAGATGTTATTATTTTCCATGTTATCACATGCTTGGCCTGAGCAATTGCTGCATATGCTAGTGCAATTTAGACCACTCCTTCTGCATTCACAATTACGAACGCATTCATCTTTGCAAGTACACATTATAAGGGACAGTAATTCCTGGGGGCTGCAGGATGTGCTGTTGTAATTGGTGTCAGGTGGTCGCCAATCTTCTTCCAACCCCACTCGAGTGGATCCTTATCTTCATTCAGCCTATAAGAAGGGAAAATTGCACCTTATAGGAAAGTTCAAGCCAACACCGTTTTTCGTCGTGAAAAACTTCTGGTCTTCAACAACCCCAAAGCGACCCCAGTGCAGTGGCTGATGCAGGAAATTACTTCCTACTTGCAAGTGTTTGGAGCCAAGAACACTGAAGATCTAGATTGTCTCCGCCACCAGTCCTACTTGAAAACGATTGCAAAGCAGCCTATACATGCATTACTGAAGTTGGATGCACACTACCCCCCCCTTCAGGAGCGTCCAGACAGCATTCATTTAGGACCTACCACCCAGTACAACAGTGGCTGAATGAAGATAAGGATCCACTCGAGTGGGGTTGGAAGAAGATTGGCGACCACCTGACACCAATTACCACAGCACGTCCTGCAGCCCCCAGGAATTACTGTCCCTTATAATGTGTACTTGTACATCTTAGACGACGAGCTAGGAGGAGGGGATAATGTGCTGGAGGATGGAGTGAAGTTAATAAAGACATTGAACATTCCAAATTTGAAAGATATTTATGCTTAAGAAGTGAATTTATGTTGCAATGTTCGTAGAAAGTTCAGGGTGGGTTCTCCGTACCACAGGTTTATAAGGCCTAGGCCTAGAAGCCTCTTTCCCTTAAAAAAGAGTGCCCTTGATAAGGTGGTGAGGTTGTCGTTCCTTCAAGGGCTTATCACTAACATACCACCGGCCCACTGAAATAGCAACATTCTTTTACGAAGCTTATTTTTTTAAATAAATTATCAAAATTACGAAAAGTACATTTACACCGTCTGTAACTCTTGAACCGTACAATTTAGAGTGATTATGAAAAGGACCATTCTTATTTAAAATTTAACGTAGAACATGTATATAACAATGTTTAGGATGAACCGCTTAGTTTTTAAAATATCTAAACGAACTAAAAAACTAGTGATTTTTCAAACTGGTTTAAGTTTGTCTACCTTTATTACTATACAAAATAAATACAGGTTTTGAAATTCACATTGGGAACATAGATGTACAATGCATCGAACATCCGTCCAGTTGAACATGAATAGTCAGCCCATTAAATTATTTAATGTGTCAGGGCTGTCCGTAATACTTGATTCAAGTACTTGCGGTTGCCTACCATTGATTTCCAACGATAAGAGAGAGAAGAATACATTATTGCAGAAAAATTCTTTGTCTGGTGCATTATATATCATATCTTTCCAATGTGAATTTCCAAACCTGTATATCTTTATATGTGAAAAAATTAAGTTGTAGAGACACAATCTGAATAACAATAGCTTTCAAGATTTGCTTAACATCACAGGGTGCGCTATAAATTATAAATTATTCTCAGAAAATTCTTCAGAAAAAACCCTTCAAGTCTCTGGATTCTCATCTAAAAAGTTCATAGAATATCCCAATCTAAATTTCGTGATGTAAAGTGAAAGCAAGAAACAATGGATTGACACTATAAATGCTAGGATGCATTGTTGGTATATTCCATATACTTATAAATTTCTATACCGCCAACATGGATCCACTTCTCTTTACAAATAAGTATTCGTTTTGAAAAGTTTCGAACACCTGAGCTGTACCAGTGCTTGTGCGCAGCCAATGGCAAGCCGTATTTCGAGCTTTTGAGTTACTCAGGAGCACGAAATATCTCAAAATGAATAGGCTAAAATTGAAGCAGTGATCACGTGGTTCAATGGCCCTATGAATTCACTACGCAGGCGCCAAAACATAACCTCCAATAGTTTAAATAATAATCGAATTCAAGCGGATGACCTGGTCATCATTGGTCAAGACCAACAATGACCAACTGCATTTAAGCGCTTTTGGTCATTGCTGGTCTTTATCATATGACGTCATGAATTGCCCTTCAACGTCATCGATTAAGACCGCAGATGACCTAAGGTGAACATACTCGAGAGCCGAGTCAAGCTTCTGGTCATTGGAGAAATAAGGTTAAATTCTATGTTTATATCTTATGAAACACTGAATGTCAGATTCAAATAAACATTCACATTACAAACAGATGCTATGAAATCTTCTAAACTGGACATGACTCAATTGTAGCGTAAATCTGAATAGAAATGTTGAACAACATTCAGCTAGCAAAATAAGAATAAATAATTTAATTAACTTATGTGGTTGTACGGATGTGGTATGGAAAATATTATTCAAATTTTTGTCCAGGGAGTAATACAGTATGTTTTGGGGATTTTTCTAGGTTCTCATCAAATATAACTATATGGTAATTTCCAAAACAAACAATATTCAGTCCCATTGCATTTTACTGAAACGAAACTCTAATTCAGAAAATCGTTGGTTATGTGTTTGTTTTCATTCTCCCTAACCTACATTAACGAAAATGGCGAAGATGACCAGAACTGCATTTGAGCGGAAGCTGGTCATTCGCGGTCATTCCTCAAGTGCCAAGACCAGGGCAGGACCAACAATGACCACAGTCATTACTGGTCATTCGCTTGAATTTGATTTATGACTTGTCAAACGAAAATAACTAAAGTCATAACCTAATTTTTTCACGTCTTTGTCTTGTCAAATTTTGTGTTTGCATATGCGCAGATGATGAAGGGGCCATCAGAAAGGTCACTAGATTGCTTCAACTTTTATTTCACGTTAGCAGTATATAGTTTTTATAGGTATATGGTATATTCATAATATCAAATGTGGGGATTCTGCTTTCCCTGAAAAAACTCGTACAAGAGGTACGTACGGAGCCTGTATCTGCTTCTTAAAAACCAGATGTGCATCTGTAGATAAGTCCCATAAATAAAATTCCATAGCTCATCAGGCTACCAAAGTGCGCATGGTACGTGAGAAGCGCGTATCGTTCACCCAGCAATTGAGCTGTTCTTAGTATTGAGATATTTGGGTTGACAGCACGATACACACACACACACCGGTATGCCGACGCGCATCGAGAGTGCGGAGCATTTCGATTGCATTTGCGGGATAGAAGTGTTAGAAATCGAGGGAATGATTGGAATTTGTTTCTAATATGTACCGCAATGACGTAGATGCTCGAGCCGGACGAGTTTAGAACACGAATCTGGCATACCGGTGTTTGTATCGTGGTTGACAGTATCTTGCATATCTGCTCGACACGAGCAGTTCACGAAACGGCCGTATCCTAGGTGAAGCCCAGCAGAGTTAGCTTATTTTTTCTCTGAGGTTCTGGTAGTTAGCTGTATCTGTTGAGTTTTATCGGCATCTAAGCCTAAAGCTGGCAATAGACATCGTTATTTTTCACGCCGTTTTCCTCCTCGTCTCGGTTCGAACCGCCGAGTCATCGCGGAACTGTTTTGCCCACATTCTCGGTAAATTCTCACAGTCGGTATGTCACGACAACCGAAGAATTATCGTAACAAAAATCAAGCATCGGCACATATTTTTACAGACGAGGCGTAGCGACGGTTTTTTTGCCAACACATCGGTTTTTGGCGCTTTGCCGAGACGGTTCTATCGCAGCGGTCGGAACGGATAAAAAATTACGATTGTCTATGGCCGGCATAACGCAAATACATCGGCATCGGACGGACGGTACGCACGGCATGGAATTTTGAGTAGGGTAAATGCCGTGGATGCCGTGCCTACATATTATGTGCGTCGCTCCTCCCGATTTCATTGAGAGTATATTCCGTACCGCCCGATGCCAATGTATAGGCCTTTTCGGAAACTTACTCAGAGTTACTGACTCGATCCATCGGGTCACGTGACGGATCTACTCGGGTCACGGACCCGGGTTCTGTGTATACGAACACATCAGGTTTAGGATTTGAAGTGACAGTCGTATCAATAACATAACCAAACAAATTTATGAATTTATTTTTTCGATCCCAGTCTATTCTCGGATTGTCCCTAGCTGTGCTTGCATTTATTGGCTTCTGTTGATTATTTCTTATAATTTCTCGTGTGCCCTTCCATGTTCAATAACATTTTTGACTACCTATGTTTGAGAAGTAGAGAATTTATTTTTTCAGTTCCAATTTATTTATCTATTTCCTCTAGCTTTGCTTGGATTTATTGGCTTTCTTATAATTTCTGATGTGCCCACACATGTTCAATTTTATCTTCGAGTACCTATAGAAGTAAATAAGGTTTTATCTTTTACGCAGAAAGATGTGCATACAAAGTTATGAAGAAGTTGTTGCACATTATTTTCTCGGCTCAAGGAACCACTCATTTTACAATGAGCCAAATTCTCTTCTCTTTCCATAATTTTTAGGAATAGAATATATGAAATTAATAAGAAAGGAGTAGAAGACTTATTCCCGCTTTTTTCAAATACAAAATTGAACTGCAGTGCGCATGCGGTGCCTCTAGAACCCCTACTCCCGAGTAGGGTTACGATAAATCAACCTGGGTCAGCGATCGAGTTAATAGCCCCGTACTTTCCGAACACGGGTTGAATGTTCGGGTTAGGTAAACGAACGCCAAGGTTAGGGATCGAGTTAACCCGAGTAAGTATCCGAAAACGCCTTATGTGCGGTCAACAAGCTTCAGGAGAGGGCATTCGCATCTAACTACTATTCGTCATCCTCCTTACCTCTGTCGTTTTTGTTTGACCAATTTAGGGATTTTTCCTCGAGCTTACTACAACTTACTATAGCATACTATAGTTTTCTTTACAAATTTCTTCGGCGAGTAGTTTGAAACATGACCTCATAGTTAACAAGACCAGGTTACCATTATCTCAGCATAGTTTATTGTGTGGTAACACGAGAAATGAGAGGTTAGTTCATTAGACCGAACTCGTAATTTGGATCAAAGATCAAATAAATAAAAATGGAACACTACGATTGATGGTTAATAACATTGAATGTGTGAGCTCCGCAACTAATTGACTGTTTCGAGCGTTCTATTATTTCTGAACATTAAAACATTAAAAAATAAGTATTAATCTCATGAAAACAGGGTGATATTTTTTATTTTCAACAACAGTTATAATAACATAACAATTCACAAATGTCAATTGTTGAAATGAAATGAAGCACACATACGTCACTGATCTTACTACGTTACAATGACGTCATGAAGTTAACTAATCACACGGGTGTAGTAGTTCGAGGAAAAACCCTTTTCCCAATTTCTTTATGAATGTTGTCAAATAATCATTTATATTTGAAATAAATAAAATAGACCCTGGAATGGAACCCTGAGGTACACCATTTCTCACTATGAGCTTGGGGTAGTAGCTGTTTTTCCATTCCACCACTTTGATGCCTGTCCTACTAGTAGAATAACATAAGTTCCAGTATAGGCCTCTTATACCGTATTATCTGATCTTATAGTCAACCCTATCAGATATCCTACTAAGGTTCAGACATGTCAGGGAGGCACCCTCAAACTCATCAAAGGCCTCGAATATTCCTTCTATAATAACGACTAGAGCTGTGGTCGTCGATTTGCCTGAAACAATGCTGGCCCTTGTTAGAAGTTTTCTGTTTTCTCTCTCAGAGTAAAAAGAACACCTAGAGATGCCTTCACGCATTTGTTGACGCAACCAAGTAGAATCTGTTTATGCACGCGGACAACATTCGGCGTTGCGAACTTGTGCCGTATCTTTATTCCGTATTGGGATAATTGGTCTACCGCTCCCCTTCTCTGATACTAACGGCTAGCGTCTGTTATAGACAATTCTGACAGTTTGGCAACATCGTCTGTTAGTCTTAAGTTACTCGATGCGGTCGTGTTACATTCCTAGCTTTCTATTTGCCTGAATAATTTCCGAAATCACTTCAGTTGGAAGTGAAGTGATTTTGACAAATAGAACATGCCTTTTTCGGATGACAATCAACAAAACGATAAGGTTTGAAATCAGAGTACCATCGACGATAGTTCGGAAGGAAATTCTAAAAGTAATATGAATTATTCATTACTAGGAATGACAACCGAGGATAATAATTCACTTTCTGTTATGTTTAGAAGTAAATTGTAAACTTTCACCAAAATGTTAGGTTATGTTATTGTTATGATGAACTGAAGTGATTGTGGAAATTGAACTGATTTTGTCAGAAAGCAACATCAGTTGGAAGTGATGCGCATCAGTTCAAAATCACAACATTGTCAAATAGAACACGAATCAACTGATTTTACATCAGTTTGGAAGTGATGCGGCTTCAAATAGAAAGGGCCTATTTTCATTTTGATTTGAGGTTCCTAAACTGAATTACTATACTAATTTGGTGGCAGTATTCCGGTATTTATATTATATGATATGGAAAAATTACGGGAATATTTAGGAATTGTAGAAATGAAAATCTAACCTTTTGTTTACTTCACCCCAGTTTGGCAGTGAAGTGCTCTCCATCTCATTCATGAGCTTGGTTGATTACAATGCAGTACTATTCACGCGTAGGGGTCCTATGTTTACTTCTTACTCTGAGTTTTCTTCCCTCGATGTACAGTGGCGACAAGCGAAATGCGAACGATTTTTTTTTCCTATTATACTTTGGGCTTCATTCATACATGTCCATGTATGTATTTATGGTATTCGGGCTCCACTTCAAATTACTAGCAATGGTTGCGTTCAGCGAAAATAACCGTTTCTGAACGGTATAAACTTGTCAAGTATGCTCACATAACCTAAATGTCAAATTTACAACAGATAAACAGCCGACAATCATGATCAATCATGTTGAGCTTGCGTTAACTGATCGAGTGCGTTCGGCGCAAATTCACTCAACGGTTGTACAACTGTTGTGTCCGCTGAACGCAACCAATGTAAATTTTCAGAATATAACCATTCTGTAAAAAAAGACACATATGTTCTGTAGAGTCGTTCACATTTCGCTTGCCGCCACTGTACGTTATCAGTCAGTTTTTAATTACACGATAAGGCCGGCAGGATAGAGATCGTCCGGTAGTTCAAACACTCATTAGGCCGTATTTATAAAGAAGAGCATTTGCTTTTACTTGTAGAAATTAAAGCATTTACTTTACATTCTATTCATAAACAAAAAGAAAGAAAAGGTTCGAACTTGAAGAAAAAGGTGTTGCTCTAAATTAAAAGGTTTTCCTTTTTTGGTATTTATAAACAGGAGCATTTGCTACAGAATTGAAGGATTTGCTTCGCAAAATATGCATCTAGTCCGGGGTGGAATTTTATCATTTACTTCTTTCATTTATTGACCTTTAAAGGAGTTTCAGTTGGGGAGTGAGCTTGAGTGAGTGAGCGCATACCTAATTTTTTGATTGGAATTTCCCATGGCGGATTTAGTGCATGTACGCGCTCGAAAAGTGTACAAAGAGAGACGTACTCCACGTGAAAGTGATTTTCGAACCCTTTTTCGGTTTGAAGAAATAAACGTGCAGTGGTTAGCCGACTACTTCATTGGCGAGAATCAGGAAATCAGGGGAGGGGCGCTTTCGCCTGTACAAAAAAATGAAAGTGTTCTTACGGTACATGGCCAATCCGGGTTTCCAGAGCGGTATAGCTGAGGAACTGGGATGTACACAGCATACAGTTTCCAGAATTGTCAATACAACTCTTCGTCTCATTGTAGATAAGGCGGCTGACTGGATTAAGTTCCCATCGACCGAAAATGAAGTAATAGAAGCCAAAGTGAAATGGGCAGCGAGAAAAATTTCCGACTGCAATAGGAGTTATCGACTGCACGCATGTGCAGTTAACCGGAAAAATTATGCTCGTATTAATGTATGTATGTATGTGATCAAAATTTCGTTTTCATAAATATCGATGCACGGTGGCCCGGCTCCGTTCATGACAATCGAATTTGGAAAAATTCTTCAGTTCATGAAATTATGTCGTACCCGTGAATTGCGCGTCTCTATACCTTTTCCTCTTTTCGTGAGGATTTGCTTGCAAAGAAAAGGAAAAGATTATGAATACCAAGTAAAGCAAAACCTTTTCCTTCTACCTTCTCCTTCAGACCTCTACCTTTTACTTCTACCTTTACCTTTGAAGGAAATACTTCATTTTTATAAATACGGCCTATTAGCGTTTCTTCTTTGTAGCTGGGGAAGACTTTCGGTAGTTTGAGCTCCTCTGGGAAACATTCATTTATGAAGTATCAGAGAAGCTCCGAGAAATAGTCCATTACTGCTTTTAACAGGGGCACGTTGAAAATAAATATCTCGACCATTTGAACCTTTCATCCATGAAACCACTGATTTTATTTCATGAGGAGTCGTCGGACTCAAAAACATGGACTCATAGTGCTCTTTGTTCTTCTTTTTCAGAAGACTAGTGTGTATACTCGGTTCACATATTATTGAACACAAATTAGTCCATGGAAATTTCTCTAAAGCTCGTCGGGCGACGCCGGGTACATTCGGCAACGTTGACTTCATTTTACGTTACGACAGTAAATACTACCAACTTCAGATAAATAAACAAAACTCCTACTTTGAGCTCAATAATATGTAAACGGAGTATAGGTTCCATTCCAAATTTGTACGACTTCTTCTCCTTATGCTCTTGAAATATTCGTTCATCATTTTCGCCGTTAATTTACTATCTACTTGTTTTTCAGTTGTCTTAATTTTTGAATTTATATCCTTCCATAAGGCAGCACCCTTGTATTTAGCTTATTCCACCAGTTCGATTTCTTTTTTACTTGTTAACTGGATAATTGTTCTCTGTATGTCCATTATAGGTAATGGTATAATCTTAGGATCTCTTCATTCTTCGTAGTCAGAAATATTTTAATTTTTTTTTTAGTGCTTTCTTTAATGATTTAGGGTCTCTTCAGTCTTCGTAGTCAGAAATATTTTAATTTTTTTTTAGTGCTTTCTTTAATGATTTTCTATGGAAAGCATCCGTTGAAGTTCTTTATGAGTGTATGGTGAAATTTCTCGTAGAGCAGTTTGGGACTATCCACATTTTTAAAATCCCACTCACATTAAAAATATTCCCTTATCATGGTGATCTTAAGTATACATTTCAATGCCTTTTCTATTGCAAGTTCTCTAGCAAAGTCCAGTGTCTCACAATCCAATTCAGCCAGAATCATAACTTTTCCATGACAAAAGTGCTGCCCAGAAAAACGTGTTATTACCTCGGTTATTACTGGTATCCTCAAGCTCGCAAGGTGTTCCTCAAGAGTCTCTCCCAGGGCCACTATATCGTCCAGATAGGCGAAGGCAATCGGATCCAACTCAGGACCGATGACTCGGTCCAAGAGCCTCTGGAACGAGGCACCGGCGGAATGAAGGCCAAACGGCATAACCCTAAACTGGAACAAACCCCTCCCAGGCACAGCAAAAGCGATGATGGGTTTGCTCTCCGTGAGGGGAATTTGCCAATACCCCTGTTTTAAATCTAAAGTAGAGATGTACTTGGCTCGCCTAAGCTTATCTTATATTCCGGAAATATACGGTAAGGGGTATGCGTTTGTTTAAAGCTTGGACTGTACTTTTTAGATGTTTTCTTCAGATTGAATTCACTAAATACAAAAGAAGCAATTTCGTGCTGACTGAACTCTTTATTATATTTCCATCAACTTCAAATACATTTTCTTAGCAACTCCTTATCATTAAGGAAACTACAATAAGAGCCCGCTTTACATTTTTTCGAACATTCCACCCACTTCATTTAGGAATTAAAATGACATTAGCTGTTTGAACAGTAAATGAATACGTTACATATTTTAAATAGAATCATCAATGATGAGAACTAATTATTGAAAGATTTGAAAATTTACTACAGATTTAACCTTAATCTACGTCCTCTGATTCAACAATTTTATTCAGCAAAATCAATTTCGTTACAGGACGTTCAAGCTCTCCTGTAGCAGTTCGCAATTTCACAACTCGAACAAGATTGTCAGAACCAGAATATATGTAAGATAAGGAATTAGTTTTTTAAAGCAGAAACACAAAGTGATTCACCTGAAAAATAGTGGTATTTTATTATCCACAATTTTCAATAAATTATGTTAAATAACAAACCTGAAAAAATAGTGAATCGACAATTAATGCCTATGCTTCACTATCTTTTACAATAACTCTTCAAAAACTAATATTTCACTTTTTAACAGTTTCAGAAACTTCAAATTAAAATTTTAATGTCAAAATTCAATCATGGCTATCTAATCAGATTCACGTCCACAAGCTTACATCTCCCCCCCCTCAAAAATGCTTGGTTAACAAATTAAGCATCAATCATCAAAAGACACAGGAATAAGCTTTGTGACGTGGTACAGGCCCAATGATCGACTTCCATGTCTTACTTTGATCTTATATACTGAGTCCGATATTTTATGTTCAATCTTAAAAGGACCTATCCTGATTTCATCCATTTTGCTTCTATTCAGTCTATTTCCGTTCGTCACATAAACCATTTCTCCAACCCCAAAATTATAATTTATTCTGTGTTTATCAAATCGAGCTTTGTTATAGTCATGCATTTTCTTTGTCCTGAGCAGTGCTATTTCCCTATCATTTTTTCCAAATTTCCGATGTTTTTATGTTTTTCTTTTTAGTTCAGAAGGCAACAAGTCTGTAGATTCTCCGTTCAATAAGTATTTAGGTGAAAAACCTGTCACTGTGTGGTTTTGTTTCGTTATATTTGTTTATGCATTCTTCTGCAATCTTGGCCCAGGCCATTTTCTTTTCTCTTTCATTCAATTTGCATCGTATCTTATTCACTGAAGTTTGGTTTAGTCTTTCATTTAAGCCATTTGAGAAAGCAGCATCCACTGCAGTAAAAATTAATTTTATATCATTTTCTTCCAAATAATTTTTAAATTCCATAGAGTTCAAGGCAGGATATTGATCAGACAGCAATATTTCAATTTTATTTTCTTTAGTCACTGTTTGAGATTCACTGATATACTCTCAAACAAATTACAAGAGTTCCACTGACCCCCCTCTCTGTGTTGAGGAGCAGGCGCTAAGCGTTCTCCATATGAAAAATATTATTCCCTTATTCAATAATTGTACAGGGCTGAAGGACTCCGGTCGATGGCCATTTGACTTGTTCAATAAATAACTGTTATTATTATTATTATTCCCTAAAAATTGTCACAGCGAACACACAATACACCTTTTCCAAAAATAATAGTGAGTTAACCACGTTCCATCTCATCTCTAATTAATTGAGACATATTGATTGTCATCACCACTGTTATATTTAGTGTTCTGTTATCAAAGTTTCCCTTGTCTAGTTCGTAGCCTAGGCCTAGGGTGTCTATTCGTTTGTTCAAAGGTTGTATCTTCATGTTCAATATTTTAATATATCTGCTCTTCCCAACTGCAAGTACTAGATGAAACTCTCTGAACCTATGTAGTTCTTTTCTCATGTAGACAAAGAATTATTTGCTATTGATATCGCGGAAAATCTGCTGATGGAAAGGCGAGAACACCGCAGTTAAATGAAGATGATTAGTGACAATCTAGCACCAATAAAAGCTCTTGCATCTAGCAGCTGCTGTCTAAAGGCCCTTAATGAGTTAAAATTACATTTGATAGATATTTTATATTTCCTCAATGATTTCATCTAAACATTTTCGAATTTCAATGATTTTCAAGACTATTTCAACTCGCATTACATGTATATTCTTATTTCAGCTCCAGAAACGCCGAACAGATCTCTATTTGCTGACCTGGGTGGAAGCCCTCAGGATAAAAATTCTTCCCTGAGATCCAGGGGCCCATGCTTCAATTCAACAACATTTGGTTCACCGAGTTTTATGGATAGAACAGTTAGCACAAATAAAATTATGAGTTCTCCATTTTATGGAGGTAGAACTATTTATGGAGGAGCTTCAGCCTATGGAAGGCAGCTTGGAATGAACGATACACGACAACAACAACTGAAGAACTCTTTTCTTGTGAAGCCAATCAACAAATCTTCCGAATCCAAATCATTCACGTCCCTCAGTAAAACAGCTAGAAGAATATTGGAGACTTTGGAACAATGTAGTAACCCAATGGCGGACGTTAGAAAAGTCCCTTTACCTACCAGATCAGAAAAACAAGGTTTATTTTCAAAATATTTAGCAGTTAACCCATATCAGAAGCATTCTAAATCCTCTAGTAAGGAGCTGTTAGTTCCATCAGTCTCAGAAAGATTGAAAATGAAACAATGAAAATGCAGCGTTTACAAGATAAAACCAATGAAATACGACAAATAGCAACATCTTCAAGTTCTAGTTTGAATACTGAGGAATATAGAATCGCAAGTGATAATCAGCAGAAACACACAAATAAAATGAAATCGAAAATATCTTCTGTTCGAGCTAAACCTGCAACAATCGAGATTATTGATAACTATATTTTAAATCCTGTCCCTCTAATGCTACCTGAAAATAAGTTGCCCAAGTTTGACCTCCCAGACTTGAAAGTACCTGCAATGACAGCAAGTGAAAATAAGGACAAACCTTTCACAGAAACTAAAAAACCAAACAGTATAAAAAGTGTATTAAATATAGACAAAGAAACATTGAAGGTTGATAAAGAAATACCAGCGACAGAGAAACAAATCAAGTCTGTTATTCAACAATCAAATAGAAATGAACTGAAAACTGTTGTCAAAGATACTGAGAGTGGAAATAAGGACAATGTTGTAGAATACATCTTTTCGAAACCTCTGGTGATAGCTGATAATTCAAAATCTATAATTGCTATCAACAATTTCAAATTTAGCGAACCTCTTTCCAAAAAAATAAAATTCACGGAAAATATTTGTGAACCTACTCAGAAAAGTTGCACAATGAAACTAAATTGACAAATGGAAATATTTCAGGTGAATCTGATATGGTAAAACCTAAAACGCCAATCAACCCTCTCATGGAGAAATTCAAACCACCAGAAGGCACATGGGAATGTCAAACTTGCCTCATCAGGAATAAATCTGGAGTAACCAAGTGCGCAGCATGCGAAACACCCAAAGTGGAAACTCAAAATTCGAAGAAGGATTCTGTGTTTGGATCACAATTCAGTAGAAAAATTGATGAATGGGATTGTTCTACGTGTCTGGTGAGAAACAAAGTTGAAAATGTTTGTGTGTGGCTTGTTCAACACCGAAAATCTCAAAAGCGGAAGTAAACGGAATTGGAAATAAATTCAAAATGCAGTCAAAAGAATGGGAATGCAAAACTTGTTGGGTAAGGAACAAAAATGAATCGACAAAATGTGTCGCTTGTGAAACTGCTAGAACTGGATGTAACGATCTTAATGCTCCCTATAAAACGTCAAAATGTCCGAAGTGTTTCAATGAAATCAAAGAAAAGGACGGTCAATGTGTATTATGTGAAAAGAGTAATGTGAAGTCTAATTTCCCAAGCCACTTGAAACCTTCCAGCGATACTTGGGAATGTGGAACTTGTTTGATAAGGAATAAGAACGAATTGAAAACTTGTGCGGCTTGTGAAACCCCAAGAGAAAAGAATACCAATGAAATTAAACCAGAAACTCTGAGTAAAAGTTCCGATAAATGGGAGTGTCCTACATGTATGGTAAGAAATAACTCGGAATTCGAAAAATGTCCTTGTTGCGAAACAGCGAAACCTGGCATTACTTTGGTAAGTAAGAGCAACGTCAGTATGTTCAACTTTGGGGTTAATAAGACGCAGTTTAGCTTTGGCATACCCAAAGATATGCAGAGCAGTAACCCACCTACTACATCATCTTTATTCTCTAAAAATGCCACCGATACGTCTGGAACTCCTCCTGTTTTTAAGTTTGGAATTACACCGGAAAACAAAGAGAAAGATAAAGCTCAAACAGAGCCAAAAATATCTTTCCCTCCATTGACATCAACTGAAACTAAACTTCAGCCTGGTAAAGAAGAAAACGAAAAAACTCCGAGCGCTACTTTCCAGTTTAAAACTCCTTCAGCTGTACCAGATAAAAATTCTGCTCCTGTCTTCAAGTTTGGATCGGAATCTAAAGAACCTGCAAAAGATGGATCGGTCGCGAATCCTCTATTCAAATTTGAACCTCCTAAACAGAAAACTGAGGAAAACACTTTTAAAATCCATAATGATTTGAAACCACCACCAGCGGAAGGTCTTAAGAAACTCGAAAATACCCCAACTGCTGTTCCGTCAGTGTCTAAAAGCGATTCTGCTGCGCCTTTATTCAGTTTTGGAAGTAAAGATAATTCGAAAGATCAAACAGAAAAACCAATGTTCAGTTTTGGCAGTTCATCATCGTCCACTCCATCTTTCAGCTTTAACCCAGTTAAAAATGATGTAACCCAAAAGCCTCCTTCAGCTGCTGGTTTTTCCGCTCCTCCTCTTCAGCAACCACAAAGCACAAGTTCTGGAAGTACGACACTGAAAAATGGAGGTTTCAATTTCGGAAGTACCAGTACGAACAGCAACCAAGCCGCAGTTTTCAGCTTTGGCGCTGCACAAAACCCGGCTGAGACAACGCAGTTGTCCAAATCTGGATTTGATTTTTCATCTGCGGTAAGTTTTGTTACGTATTGAAAAAAACTAGCAAGGTAGTTTGAAGTCTAAAATATGTTTTCACTTAGAGAAAAATATGTATGATGTATCATATGAAGGTTAGATTGGGCTAATGCTTAGTTTGAAATAGACACTCTATCACCTCTTTTCCACTCCTACCGTTATTTTAATATATCTTCTACTCCACTCTTCTTTTTTTTTTACAGAATGAAGGAAAAAGATTTGTTCTTCTTACTCCAGAATGAAAATGGGAACTTTCGAACAACTGATTCAATTTCGATTACTAATTAAAGTTGATAAAACAATGTCCGAAATTTCTAATTGACTTTGTGCTCTGTAACCATTCGTTTCAGATTTCTAAAGTTCTTTCATTTCGAAGTCACTTGATATGCAGTTCTGCTCCACTCTCATTTAAGTTTTCGAACTAACCATGGGATCTTAAGATCTACTATGCATTCCACCCTGTTTATCATTCCGACAGCAAGGTATTAATAAATAAACCCTGCTACTTTTCTGGGTGTTACATCCATTATTTGCCCCCATGTTAGGAATCACAAACCAAAGTCGTAGACTTTTCATATGAGGGGTTTCGCAAACTTACTCGATCATTAACTCGGGGTGAAATATGATAGCCATTCACTATTCATCTGTCAATATTTAACCCAGGCTACTGATTGAGTAAGTTCCTTGAAACTCCACTAGAAAGCTGAACAAGTGCAAAGCCGGTATACAACCTGAACAGGTTGGACCAACTTGTTGAGAAAGAAAGGAATGGTGCAAACCGTTTTTATCCTGAGACCATTTGCAACGATATAATACTCCATCTTTTTTTTTGATATCCTAAATGCTATTGGTTTCATAAATTCAACTTCAATTTACAAGTTTTATATTACACTGAAATTTTGAGTTTGAAGTCGTTCCTTCCGAAAGTTATTGTGTTTACGATCGGCTGTAGGTTAGGCTACGGACGCCCTCAGAGTAAAAAGTAAACCTAGAAATGACTTCGCGCATTTGTTATGCAGCCAGGTAGAATCTGTTTATACACGCGAACAATATTCTGCGTTGCGAACTCGTGCGTATGTTTATTCCCTATTGGGATGATTCTACCGCTCCTCTTTCTGATACTAACGGCTTGTCTCTGTTACAGACATTCGGTCTGTTTGGCAACATCGTCTGTTAGTGTTCAGTTTCTGGATGCGATGTGTTCACATTTTCGTTTCAATTTGAAGTTCATAAACTGAATTATTTAACCGATTTGGTGGCAGTTTATTGTTGCTTAAGGCTATTCCTGTAATTATAGCTAAGGCAGAATTACGAAAATGTGATACTTTATTCAGGAATTGTAGAAATGAAAATCTAAGCTTTTGTATACTTCGCCCCAGTGCGGAGTGAAATGCTTTCCATCTCACCCTAATGCTTGGGTGATTACAATGCAGTACTATTCACGCGTAGGGGCATCTCTCCTCTCCTCTAATCTAATCTAATCTAGGGGCATCTCTTTGTTTATTTCTCACTCTGGGGGTAAACCAGTTATCCAATACAAATAAACATACGGCACTATACCGATTTGGAAATTCACATCGAAACATACGATATACAAGGCATCAGACAGAGAATTCTTCCCTCCAGTTGTACAGATGAATAGGCGAGATAATCAAGTGCGATAACTGAATGAATTCAACTGTCTTACTGCAATAATCTAGTCTTGTCTCTCTCTTATCGCAGTATGGTAGGGAACCCGCACTACACGTATAGAATTTTAATTTGTCAGGCTCCCGTAATACTCGATTCAAGTATTTACTGTTGCCTACCATACTAAAGAATTACGCTCCTTTAAACGATAAGAGAGAGACAAGACTAGAATATGAAGTAAGACAACTGAATTCAGTGTGTTACAGCAAGTGATTGTCTCGACTATTCATCTGTGCAACTGGAGGGAAGAATTCTCTGTCTGATGCATTGTATATCGTATATTTCAGATGTGAATTTCCAAACCTGTATACATGTATAAACAGATTCTACTTGGCGGCATAACAAATGCGTGAAGGCATCCCTAGGTTAACTTTTTACTCTGAGCTTATAACATTTTGACAACAATTTAGGTCACAAATATACCGGTATAGAAATTCGTATCGAAAACATACGATATTTAATGCATCAGAAATAGAACTTTGCCGTCCTGTTGAATAATTGATTCAAGATTTAGGCTATACGATAAAAGGCCCGTATCTACAGTGCGAGGCTGCTCGCGGCGCATGCTCGGCTTGGCCTCGGACTGTGGATAAGGCGAGGCTCAAAATGACTCTCAGTTTCGCGAGGTGACGCAGCGTGAGTCGCGGCGGAATTTCGAGGTGGTTAGCTGCGAACGCGGGAACCGCGCAAATACGATCGCAGTACTTGCCTGTGATTGCTCTAACGCTGTTCGTTACAGGCTCAAAATGGAAATAGCTACTACTCTTTAGTTCGATTTCAATTCTGGATCTGATTCGGAAGATGAGTTCGTGTCCGAAATGTTATTTTTTACCTCCCAACTGACCAAAAGAAAGGCAACGATAAGTTTATTTAAAAAAAGGAAAAGTCACGGAGAATTTGCTTTAACCAAAGAATTTAACGACGGACAATTTAAAAATTATTTTCGATTTCATAGCGATTTCCACCCACCTTTCAGTTTTTAGTTTTTTTTTCATATATTCTTCATGGCTTGTATCGTACAAAACATGCCGAATTCGCACTGCTTCAATCAATTTTTTTTTTCAACATTTCTACTACGACTCACCGTGAATACATACAGGAAACGGCGGGATCGACACTGCGTTTCGCAGGGTCACGTTAAAAAAAACCTGCGTCACGTCACACTGAGATTGTGTATGCGCGGTCGTATTTATTTATAAGATTCACAAAATCTCGCCGTGACTCACGCTGCGTCACCTCGCGAAACTTCGAGTCATTTTGCGCCTTGACTTACTTCGATCGCATTTTCGTGCTTCCGGAGTTCGCAGCTAGCCTTCTCAATGTTTCGCCGCGACTCACGCTGCGTCACCTCACGAAACTGCGAGTCATTTTGCGCCTAGCCTAACGGGGTTGCTCGACTCGAATTGTGCGACGCGAACGCCTCACAGCGCTCAACCCCGGTATCCACAGTCCGGGCCAAGCCGAACATGCGCCACGAGGCATTCGCAGCGAGCAGCCTCGCACTGTGGATACGGGCCTTAAGAGAAAATGAATGATCAACTGCGAATAACGTTGTTGTCTTTCAGCCCGTTATTCTCGATCCATGAAAGACAACATTTGCAATTGATCGCAGTTGGATCTCATTCATTCCTTCATAATCATAGCACCTTTCGAATATACCACAGTTCACCTGGACCTGGACGGCAAAGTTCTCTATCTGATGCATTGAATATCGTATGTTTCGATGTTAATTTTTATACCGGTATACCTATTGAAGACTTTGGAACCCTCCTCATACAAAAATTCAGTACATGACTAACATAATAAATATTTACGAGTATAATGGCATCATTGAACTTTTCTAATGATTTTTTTTCATTACAGGTAAAACCCACGGGTGGTTTTATTTCACCTCGCCTGCCCTGCATTTGATGGTGGTGCTAACCAACATTCAATTTACTGGAGGATCAGTACCGACATTCTCGTAAGTAGATGAACAAAATTGAACAGTTTTATTGTTTTGTAGATGTAGTAGGTTGAAGGCTTTTTCAGTATCACTAGGATATTTCAATCCTTTTCTTTATTATACAAAATAAGGATTAACGCGGCGTTTTTAGTTACTTATGGAGTATAAACGATGCAAACGGACCATAATATTGATCAATTAATATCGACCAGTATTGAACTCATATTTCGGAGCTAATAGAGAGTTATCGAAACGCAAATAGAGGCTCAACTTGAATAAAGTTTCCTTCATTTTGACATCTGCTCATGCGCATCAAAGAAAATGTTAAGGTGGCCTTAATAAAATACATACTTAACTTGAATAAAGACGACCGTATTTAATAAAAGATCCCATATTTTGACGGTCTCTCTCCCTTTTGGGTTATTTTGTCAGGTACCATTACCCTGGTCAGGTACTACTTTCTTTTTTTGGTGCACTGATCAATTTGAAATTCGTTAGTAATGGATAGTCAGTAAAGCATTTGATATCGTATATTGTGAAAATTTCTTGGAAAAAATGAATAGCGAGAATGAAAAAAAATGCTCAAATTGGTTATGAGGACGCAGTGATATTATTGAGGGAAGTGTTGACGAAGAATTCCTTCATGAATGCTGAAATGTGGAAGAAGAAAAATGGACAATTTCATTGAATAATAGTATATTATATTATAGGATTAAAAGTTAAAATTGATATTTTTTTTACGAGCATAATAATAAAATATAATAATAATAATAATAACCTTTATTCAATTCATAGGACATTAGAATGTACAAGAATAAATGTCACAACAAAAGCACAAAAGTTAAAGGATTACATTCCTTTCCCTCTTACAGAAATCCAAAAATTCTTCTATATTATATGGTTCACATTTCATTATAAATTCATCCAATTTTCTAATAAACAAAATTTCACTATTTACATTACGAAATTGCTTTGGTAGAACATTATACAATTTAATACACATATACATAGCATTATTGTGGGTCACAGTTAAAGAGTGTACTGGATAGAGATATTGATCGATTTGCCTTGTTTTTAAATTATTATTTTTGAACTTCTCGAATAATTCTTTGTGCTGCAGAAGAAACTTTATGCAATTATAAATGTAAAGTCCAGTCAAGGTATGTATTCTGTGAGCACGGAAAACACCCCTGCATGTTTGCCTGTATTTCATACCAATATAGATCTTATCATTAGTTTTTGTTTAACAAATAGGCTAGATATAATGAACTATTGCCCCAGCACACAATACCATAAGACAGGTTAGATTGGAAACATGAGAAATAACAACCCTCAATGTAGGAATATCTACAGACTTTTTCAAAACATTTATGGCATACAAGGACGAATTTATTTCTTGTTCAACTGATCTACATGATTTTTCCACTTCAATTCGCTGTCAACATGAATACCCAAAAATTTAGTAGAACCAGCAATTTCTACATTAGTGTTATCCAAAACTACACTACTTGGTAACTGAGTTTTTGATCTAGAATTATGAAAAATTACACATTCCGTTTTTCCAGCAATTAATTTCAAGCCATTCATGGAGCACCAGTCCTTCACATCGACAAATGCTTTATTCAATTCTTCAACTAATTTTAGTAGATCATTTAGTAATTTCAGTATATTGGTATCATCAACATACAAAATCATATTAAGCAACTGACTAATATTGAATGGCAGATCATTGATGTAGAGAATGAAAAGGAGTGGACCTAAAATGCTGCCCTGTGGCACACCACGAGTGATCTCTTTTTCTTCATATAAAAATATTGTTATCAACATTAATACGCACTTTCTGTTTTCGGCCGGCCTTTAGATATGATTTCATCAACTTAAGTTGATTGTCTCGAATTCCATAAGCTTCAAGTTTCTTTAAAAGTGTATCATGATCAACGCAATCAAATGCCTTAGACAAATCCAGAAATAAACCAATCGGAATTTTGCCTCTCTCTAAAGCTTCTATAACTTTTTGAGTTAGTTCGAAACTGCAGTTGTTGTATTTTCTTATTCATGTATCCATGTTGGGCTGGGCAGAAAATTTCGTGTTTTCTGAAAGACTTAACAAGACGATGGCCAAAATCTTTTCAAATATCTTAGAAAAAGTTGTTAATAGATTAATCGGTCGGTAGTTGCCAAGATCATCCTCAGTACCAGATTTATATATAGGTGAAACAATTGAAACCTTAAGTGCACTTGGAAATATGCCAGTGATAAAGGCCTTATTAATGATAAACCCTAATGGCTCAACAATCAAGTGAATAACCTTTTTATGATAAAATTAGGAATTTGATCATGACCTGATGATAAGAATTTTTCAACTGTTTGACTACTCGAATAATCTCTTTCTGATTCTATCTCAAAAACAAAGAAAGGATCCACGTACGTGCTTCAATTTACCATTATATTCTGTTTGTGGTATCATTACATTATTGGAAGCAACATTGACAAAATAGGTGTTGAAAATCTTCCACTAGTATTTTGGATTGCCAGATGGTAGAGCTTGTTTTTTGGAACTACATTTACCAGTTAAAGATTTAATCAATTCCCAAGTTGTTTTAGTCTTGTTATCAATATAAGAAACAAGTGTTTATCAATACTTGCAGTTGCGAGCGCAGCAGCCGAGCGAATGCAGAGTGGCGAGTTAAAATAGGCACTTTTAATCCGAATAATATATAATTTTTTTCTTTGCGACAACCCTCTCTTTTTCTTTGCATTACCTGGTCTAGTCCTGGAAGTATGTACTAGGACTCGGAAGTATGAATTTGAAAAATACAGTTGATCATTACCATATCAACGAACTAACGCTATCGTTCATATGAAGTAGTTATCGAAGGCTCGTAAATAGTTTTTTTTTTCTGCGACAAGAAAAATTCTTGGTTACGATCTGAACCATCCTGTATATATCGGGGAATAAGGACACTTTTTTTCACGGGAAAAGAGTAATTTCGTGAAAAGTTATAATTCTTTCACTAGTAAATCGTCTTTTTACTGTCACAGAAAAAAATAGTATATTATACACCTTTTCCAACTGTAATTCAGAAAACGTTATATGTAATTCAGAAAAACAAATTGAATATCAGAAGATGGAAATTGTAATTCAAAATAGTGAGTTGATATCAGAATAGGGAATTTGAAATTCAGAATAAGAACTTTATATTCAGAATCGGTAATTTGATTTTCAGATATAGGAATATGTTATTCAGAAATAAGAAAATGGAATTCATAAAAAAGAAATTGCAATTCTGTAATAGGAAATTGTAATTCAGAATTGGTTCAATATATTTCAGAATCAATAAAAACGTATTAACAAGAATATCTGCGTTTTCCCAATGTCATATATGTAATTCAAATAATGGGGCGCGCAAAATAAATAATAATTTATGGTTCTGGTGGCATTGTTGCCTTCGCAGTATGTGGATACTTCATATCGGTTTGTGCCCTGCTTACTACCTGTGTGAAACATGTTATGAATGAAATCGATTGATGATAAAAATAATAAAATAAATTCTGATAACAATTTCCCTCTTCTGAAATGTAATTTGCAGTTTCTGAATTTCAATTTGCCGTTTCTGAATTACAACTTTGTTTTCCTGAATTCCAACTTCCTAACTCTGAATTACAATTTCATTGTTCAAATTAATTATTCTTAATTCAATTCTATTTTCTGAATTACATATTCCTATTCTGAAGTACATGTTTCCTTTTCTGAAATTGAACTTCGTTTTTCTGAATTACAACTGCAAAAGGTGTAGATAGGTCCTTCACGCCAGTGAACTATGGGAGACAATTGCTGGACACCCTGTATATCACTAACATTAATTTGTAGGATGAGCGTCTTTAGAACTTTGTCTTCAGTTAAGAATGAAAATATTTATTTCTCACAGGGCAAATCCTACAGAGAGTGCAGGTGGACCAGTTCCTGTACGTAAATACAAAAGGGCAGTTAGAAGAACACAGCGATAGTTTAGGATATATTTGTAAATAGGGATGAATGTGATTGTATGAATTTGATCAAGTATACCTAATATTGAAGCAGAGTGTGTATCCTGTTTGTTGTATATATATAATCCAGAAACCTATTGGTTTTAAGCCGATATTGACTTTTTTTCATTCAGATCCTTTTTTCAGACCTATGAGTGTTGTTTTATATTGTGAAACAGTGAACTAGCAATCTGTGAAATTCAGAGTCCAACATGACATTTAGGAATTGTAATATAATGTTGATACTATTTTAGAATTTATTATCAAAAACGAAAAGGTTCGGTCTTGGACTGATGCGTGCGAACAAAACAGATCAATCTTCAGATATGTAATATATTTTGGTAAATAAAATGAACTGATATAGTTAACCAATACAACTTTGTGATTCGATTAAACTAAAATGATAGTGATATCATTTAATCCATACATTTTCGCATGTGAGCGGATTTTTAGTGAATGCTATTCTTGTTAAGATGTACAATTTAATGATTGAATGATTTCAGTTTTTCAAACGGATCAACTAATCACAAAATCTGAATTGAAACAATTAATTCTACATTACCATTATGAAAAGAACAAGATTAAAAAATGAATTCATGACATTGACCATTGGAGCGAAAATAGTTTTTTTTATCAGTTTGTTATTCATTAAAATTCGATTGTATTATGTCGGCTTTCAAATTTCAATATTGTTTTTTTTTTTTTTAGTTAAATTAGGAAACCATCAACATGTCAATCTTAATAAAGTTGGTTTCTAAAAATATTTTCAATAAATTTTGCTTGAATATTTTCTACTATCGGGTTCAATTAACGATTTAAAATTTTTGAAAGCATCATCATTAGTTATTTTTTAGGCCAATTTTAACCAGTAACCAACTTAAGTACTCTTCTTTAATCTCATCATCCATCTTATTTTATTATCTTGGGATCATTCCCAGCTTTAATTATTTTATAAGCACTGTTACCAAGCATAAACTTTTCTATTTGCCTCCCTGATATGATGGGCTAATTTTGTGTAAACGGTTCTCAAGTTGTATATTTTTTTAATAGTGATTTATTTATTATTATCTCATTATTATGCTGACCATTTTAAAATAAACACATGTTTTTGGGAAGAATGAGACTGTTGACACTGTTTCGGGATGGACCTAACTAACATTGTTGAACCAGTCTAATATTCACAGATGTGCAGTTTATAACGAAGCTAATAATATTTAATCCTATTGTATTCCATAGTATGAACACTGAGAGGTCTGATCCATAATGTAGTTTTTTACTTTTGAATTTTTTCATAATGTGATGAAAAATTGTTCAAATAATGTTGATATTTTATTGGGGGATTCCACTACGTTGTTTCATGAGTAAATTCAAATTTCAAGAATGTTAACCTATATACTTTTCCAAACAAACATGTTTCTCTTTGAGTTCTAAGTGAAGTTCTTGTTGTTCTTTTTCTGACTGATAAATTTGCTTGCATATATTTGAATATGTTGACAAATCATTGATTTCTTATAATGTTGTTGCTAAGATGATACTATAGGGACATTGCTTTACAGTTTGAAAAAAACTTATTAAACACACCCTATATTGATACGATTCCCTAGAAATTTTTGAGGACTGTGATATTCTGATGGGTCAGGCCCTGTACTATTTATATGAATCTACATCAATTTTACAAAGTGAATATTTTTGGCTAACTATAGCTGGATTTGGAAATAGATGCATTGTTCTTATTTTTTGGTATTTGATGCTACAAATATGATATTTAGATTAAATAATGATGAAAAGCGTCACTTTCGATTATTATTGTTGCAATTTCCAACTTCAACAGGACTTTCGAATTCAATTTTAGATATTTTGAATAATGAGGTGCAATGAGGTTGACTTGATTTATTGTACCATTTAAGTAAAAACTGCGGATTTTACCAGCCCGAAGAAATGCTTAATATGGTAAATTTTCGAATTTTGGGGTCCATCAGATATCAATCAGATGATTATGGTGTCATTGTATTCATTTCGGCTCACTGAATAAAATAAGTTTAAAAGGTT